>KN846952.1:6615023-6785067 GCA_000835395.1 Exophiala sideris | reverse complement strand
TGTCCCTCACGGTAGTCTGGGTGGCAAATCTCGCGATTCTGTCCCTCGAGCAATTCTGTCTTCTGTCCCTCACGGTAGTCTGGGTGGCAAATCTCTCAATGCTGTCCCCTGAGCACTTCTGTTTGATTAAATTGTTTCACAACATCGCTCTGACAGCACCCTCACCCTTCCACCCAGCCTCGCTAGCCACAAGCTCCGCACACCGTTCACCGACCGCAAGAACCGTCAACATAGGATTAATAGTCGTCATCACAGGGAAAACACCCGCATCTGCAATCCTCAAACCCTTCAATCCTCTCACATTAAGCTTAGCGTCGACGACCGCCATATCATCACTCGCCAGATCACCCATCTTCGTCGTACCAGCGGGATGGTACACCGTGTGAGCAACACGTCTGGCATACTCGCTTAGCTGTTCATCGGTCTGAACATCCAGACCGGGCGCAACCTCGCGCTTGATCCAGTCCTTGAACGGGGCTTGTTGCGCGATCTTGCGCGCTGCCTTCAATCCAAATACGAATGTTGCCGCATCGTAGCCCTCGGGGTCGGTGAAGTATCTGAAATCCAGGGCTGGTTTGACCTCCGGGTCCGATGAGGTTAGGAAGAGTTTTCCGCGGGATCTTGGCCGCGGGATGTTAGGCGTCATGCAGAAGGCGTCGATGGGCGTGTCGTATCCTAAACGTGTGGTGTTGAGACAGAAGGGGATCTGGTAGCAGTGCATCATGACGTCCGCGATGTCCGAGTCAGGTAGGGCGTGAGGGTTCGTCGGTGTTTTGGTAGCTGCGGCGTCGGGTTTCTCACGGCGCAGGAATATACCGGCGTCGGAGTCCATTGTCGTTTGATTGGGAGGGACGGGTTGGTTGAGTTCCCAGATTATAATGGTTTCGGGGTGGTCGAGCAGGTTCTCGCCTACGCCTGGGATGTTTTGGACGACGGGGATGGAGAGTCTGGATAGATCTTCGGCTGGGCCCAGACCAGATAGAAGCATGAGACGGGGTGTGTCGACGGCGCCGGCGCAGAGGATGGTCTCGGTGCGGGCGGTGAGGGTCAAGGGTGTGCCGGATTGGAGGGTGATGTTAATGCCGGTGACTTTGTCGCCGGAGACGTTGATCTTGGAGACCCATGCGTTGGTCAGGATCTTAAGGTTAGGCCTCTCCTCGTCGCCTCGCAGGATTGGATGGATGTATGCTACACTTGCGGATGAACGGCGGCCGTCGTCGGGGTTGTAGCTGACTGAAAAGAAGCCAACGGATGGTTTGAGGGAGCCTGTTGTGGCGATTTCGTGATTGAAGTCGTGGACGATGGGGATGTCCATGGCTGTGCTGCAGGATTGAACCCAGTCTTTGCACAGCTGGTTGCGGTGTCGAGCGTGGACGGGTTGGACGGTGTTGCGGAGCTTGTTGAGCACCCGCATGAACATGGGGAAGGTCCAGCCTTTGGCGCCCATGGATTCCCATAGTTTGCAGTCGTACTCGAATGGTCGGAATGAGATTAATGTGTTGTGACTTGAGCAGCCGCCTAGGACTTTGGCACGGGAGTGGCGGATGTGTGAATTTCCTTGAAGACTGTCAGGATTGGAGATTCGGTTCGAGATGATGAGCAGGACTTACCCATGGGTTGTTCGGTGGTTCCGTAGTCGTAGTCGAGTTCTCCACCGAGAAGGTTGAGCCATTGCTTCAGATCTAGGACGCGGTCGTCCATGAAGTCGCTGGGTCCAGCTTCTATCAGGAGTATCTTCTTGTGTGGGAGGTACTCGGCCAGCCGCGAGGCAATGACACAGCCCTATTGGGACAGACGGGCATGTTAGAGATTCAATCTTCAATTGTCTTTGCAGCGAAGCATTCTTTCTCTGTTGTAGAATATGATGTTTCTGGTTGGACTTACCGCTGTGCCACCACCAATGATAAGATAGTCATAGCTGTTGACTTCTGACGGGTCTAGTTGTGTGGTCGTCATGATGGATGTCGGAGTATGCAAAGAAGAGATCGTGTTATACAATTCTAAAAGCCCGAACCCAGATTACCTTTAGAAAGAGGTATCGCCAAAATATACACCAATGTTAGATCACAGGATAGAAATCGTAGTCACCAAGGTCTAAAGCATCAGTATCAATCCGACCCACATAAAATTCTTTATCAGTCCACGCCTACCGTCCGGAAATTTTGTGAGGTTCTTTGCGCTGGGAAGCTGATAAAGGCGGACCGGCAAGCCCGTGATTGATTTTACTGGGTCTTGAAGTCGCAATAGCACAGATCTGTCATGGGAGGACCACTCATAGGCGAGAGTTCGGCAAGGATGAGAGGAGTGGACACGATCCCTTGTTGCATGAGCCTGTATCATCGATTCATCACGAGGAGCCAAAAGGAAAAGCTCGTACCTCTGTGAGCTTATCGGGTGAAAATTTGGGAAACGGTCAGTCCAGAAAATTGTGGAGGCGTAATGGAAGCATGAGCGTCGGTGAATAGTAGCGTATGTTCAGGTTTTGATTGCCTGAAGAGGAGCTTTTTTACCCTTAGAACTGGCCCCCGTGAAAAGATCGAGTGGCGGCTAAGCTCTCCGTAGATATGCGTCTATTGGGCCTCGTGCTTGCTCCTGGTGCAATGCCTCCAAGGGGCAAAAACAATCACGACTGACGGTGGAGAGATAAGCGAATGGGAAGCGCCAGCCGACCGGATTATCCGCTTGGCAAGCCCTCGTCCATCAGCGGTCATTATTAGAAACCCTGAGTAGTCCTCGGCTTATTCACGGAATTGTTTGGATTATGCTACCAACCTTGTAGGCGATACTCGTACTTTGCAACTCCAAACAGTCGGCAGGAGCAATTGGAGCAAGAATCGATCGCATAAAGGTGGTTACGGTGACAGTCTCGTTCGTGACTTTGTGAGAGCAGAGGCTTATCGAAGGCCGGCTGTGTCAAGCCGAAACCGAATTGTTGGTGTTAACGTCGCACGAGGCTGCAGGCCCGGTCTGCATCTGAGACAATATCAAGAACAACATCAAAAGCTCGCAAGAACTCTTACCTCCAACCAAGCAAGATGGTGCTCAACAAGGCGCTTCCCGACCGTCACACATTCTATGACGGCAAACCTCAAAAGGCTTCAGAGTCTGCAGGAACATTTCAATCAGTCGACCCCTCGACGTCAAAGCCAGTGTGCACAATTCACACCTCTTCTCCATCATCCATAGACTCAGCAATATCAGCCGCCAAATCTGCTTTTCCTTCATGGTCAAGTACTCCAGCTATCGAAAGGTCACGAATCTTGCACAAGGCGGTCGCCATCCTTCGCTCGAAAAATGACGAGCTTGCCAAAATCGAGACTCTTGATACCGGCAAACCGTTCTCCGAGACATCGACGGTCGACGTAGTCACGGGCGCTGATGTGCTCGAATACTTCGCCAGCCTTGTCGCCTCGGGCGGTCTGAATGGCGAGTCATTCCGACTCCGTGACTCTGCCATGGTGTACACCACAAAGGAACCGCTAGGAGTGTGCGCGGGTATCGGAGCATGGAACTATCCAATTCAAATCGCTTTATGGAAGTCTGCTCCTTGTCTTGCAGCCGGAAACACCATGGTGTACAAACCCTCAGAAGTGACGCCCCTTCATGCCCAGTTTCTTGCCGAGGTGTACAAAGAAGCCGGCATTCCGGACGGAGTCTTTAACGTCGTATACGGTGCTGGCGAGGTAGGTGCTCGTCTGACGAAACATCCGGACATTGCCAAAGTCAGTTTCACCGGTCAAGTAGCGACTGGGCGAAAAGTGGCGGGTTCTGCAGCTGGAGAGATGAAGTATGTGACGATGGAGCTGGGTGGTAAGAGTCCAGTAATCATTCTGCCGGACGTTGATATCGAACAAGCCGTCGACGGGGCGATGATGGCCAACTTCTTCAGTACTGGTCAGGTCTGCACGAACGGCACGCGTGTATTCGTACCTGAACATTTGAAGTCAGAATTCGAGAAGGTGTTGGTACAAAAACTGGCGCATGTCCGAGCTGGTGATCTGATGGACATGAATACTAATTACGGACCCTTGGTCAGTGAGATTCACTATAAGAAGGTTGTAGGGTACATCAAACATGGGATTGAGGTGGACAAGGCTAAATTGCTATACGGAGGTCCTGGGAAGCCGGAGAACCTCCCTGGGCAGCTGAAAAACGGGTTCTGGGTTACACCGACTGTGTTTAGTGATTGCACTGACGACATGAAAATCGTGAAGGAAGAAATCTTTGGGCCGGTCATGACGATACTGACCTACTCGTCACTGGACGAAGCTGTCAGAAGAGCCAACAACACCGAGTTGGGTTTGGCTGCGGGAGTGTTTGGGAAAGATATCAATGAGTGTCATCGGGCCATCAAGCAGTTGCAGGCGGGAATCACCTGGATCAACACCTGGGGTGAATCTCCAGCAGAGATGGCCGTGGGTGGATGGAAGCAGAGTGGTGTTGGTGTTGAAAATGGAAGAAGAGGCCTTGAAGCCTGGGTGCGAAATAAAAGTACTCTGGTCGAGATGGGTGGTGCTGTGCCCACAGTCTTCGCAAAGCTTTGAGCAAGTAGGAAGACACACCTTAATGATACCAAAAATGAACATGAATTTCTACAGGGCTTTGCTGCCACTTCAACGCTTTTAGCTTGTAAACAGGTAACCAACTGGATATCCTGCAACCAAAACGCCACACCGTCCCAATGCCAGAGTCATAGATAATGTGGCCGTATGGATAAGAGTGGTCTCATTATCACGCTGCAAACGTCGATACTCTTGATCCCATGCTGTCGAACATGCCATTGCCCATCTTGTTGTCATTCATACCAATTGCTGAGTCAACCAATCTTGAGGACATGCTGTCGGGTGTCAGTTCACCATTTTCTGGTTGTACTTGGTCTTTCTTTTCCGTGTCGATCTTCAGGTCTTTCAATGCGCCTCGCCAGTTCTCGGTCTTTGCCGGCAACTGCTGTTGAGGTGTCTCCACGCTTGTCTCTTCTTCTGCAGCGATATGCTCGATGCTGTTGAAATACTGTAGGATGTTAGCATCACTGGTCACATCTCTCTGAGATGCAGGAACTTACCTTGACGGTCTTCACAAGCATCTCATCAGTGGCCGCATCGTCACAGACGATCACGGCTTGCTCATGCATCTGAAGAGCGCTGGCTGTCCACATTTGACTGACAGCCCCCTCGACGATCTTCGCAAGTGCCACAGCCTTGTTTGCTCCCAATATAATGAGCATCACCTCTCTAGCGTCCATCACAGTCTGAACTCCGACGGTCAAGGCCCGTTTAGGAACTTGGCTTAGGTCACCTCCAAAGAAACGTGAGTTGGCCCGAATAGTGTCTTCCGCCAATGCCTTTACTCTTGTTCGCGAACGCAGAGATGAGCCTGGCTCATTGAACGCGATATGTCCGTCAGTACCAATACCTCCCAGAAACAGATCAATGCCTCCCGCTTGTGCAATCTTCTCCTCGTAAGCGGCGCATTCGGCTGCGAGATCGCGAGCGTTGCCATTGAGGATGTTGACGTTGGCGGGGTTGATGTCGATATGGGCGAAGAAATGCTTGTACATGAAACTGTGATATGACTCTGGGTGGTCTTCAGGTATTCCCACATATTCGTCCATGTTGAAGGTCACGACGTTGGCGAACGAGACCTCGCCATCTTTGTGAGCTTGGACCAGGTATTTGTAGATGATCTCGGGACTACTGCCTGTGGGCAGACCCAATATGAAAGGCTTCTCTGGGGTAGGTGCGAAGGCATTTATGCGGTTGATAATGTGTTTTGCCGCATATTGGGACGCATTGTCCTTGTCTTGTCGGACGATGAGGCGCATCTCGGAGAGCGAACGTTCGCAATTCGGCTGCAATCAGTGGTAACAAGAGAATGCGCAGAAAAGCAGGACGTATATGCGTAAAGCACTTCGAGGCAAGGAAGAAAACCGTAGAAGGGAGTAAGCAGACCAAATGAGAGGGACAGACCGTTGACGTAGCTGGTTTTTTCAGCAGGAAGTCATGCGATGATCACAACAGCAGGATGCGGAGAAAGCCTCACCAGCCAGTGAAAGATTGTGTAGCCTTGGGAAGATAGGTAGCATGGCGGAAGGTCCAACCAGACACCAAAGGGTTTGGTTAGGTATGCAACGGTACATATTGTTGCGTATGATCCAACCACTGCATCACTCACATGGGAAGGGTCGGCCGTATCCGCCGTCTACGAGCAGAGATAGCCAGTCATGTTGAGGAATTGATGGATTCTGAGCGGATGAAGTATGGTGTTGGATTGGAAGATGAGATAGCACGAGGTCGTAGAAGAGCAAATGGCGGGGCAGACTGGGACCGCAGGCACTAAAGCACGTGACATTGACGGTCTTTTCCATTGCAACGTTACCGCCGACCGGAACTCTTGTGTTCGGATCTGGCAGGGTGGCATCCCGTCACAAACTCTTCCATATCTTTCACGCTCTTCGGTAACGTTACTACAGTATTCGCGACAGATGCAACATTACCTCTGCGTCTCCCCATACCCACGTTTCCCATTCTCTCGCCATTCGCCTCTCTAACCGCCATGCACCAAAGGTTACGCCATCTGCGGCCCCAACCACTGCGTCGGTAGTTCGGTTTTCCGTCAATCAGTTCTCGTCTCCTGACCGACTTCTGCCCGGAAACAACCTTTCTCTCGCACACTCCAAGCCTGCATCAGATCTTTCCTCGTCCAATCAGAGTATATGTGGGCAATCAGGTGGTTCATACGGTCATGGCCCTCTCGGGGGATCAACCACCATTGTGGGACGAATCAAGGTACATGCCGTCATCCCACGCTACTTGAATATCCACCACTGACTCTATATATGACAGACAGCTCGGCCAACTGTTTATGATGGGCTTTGATGGCACTTCTGTCACTCAACAAGTCAAGACCTTGATTGAAAAGTATCACGTAGGCTCGATTCTTCTCAAGGCCCAAAACCTCAAATGTGCTGAACCTCCATGCTCGTGCTTGTTGCTTGCTACCGCCTCTCGTCGAGCTCCTGACTGACAGTGGTAATGTACAGCTGCCGAGCAAGCTACACAGCTTGTCTTTGATCTTCAGAGCCTAGCCCGTCAGGCTGGCCATCCCGTCCCGCTTCTCATCGCTCTAGATCAAGAAAATGGCGGCGTCAACAGCTTATACGATGAAGCGTATATTCGGCAGTTTCCCAGTGCCATGGGCGTCGCAGCCACGGGTTCCAAAAAGCTGACTAGGGATATCGCAAGAGCTACAGCTCAAGAGTTGAGTTCATGTGGCATTAACTGGATTTTGGGACCGGTTCTCGATGTCCTGACCAATGCTCGAAATCAGCCTCTTGGTGTTCGATCAATAGGTGATGATCCTCAGGAAGTGTCGTCATTTGGGGTCGAATGCATCAAAGGATACCAGGAAGGCGGTGTTGCGACATGCGGCAAACATTTTCCGTCTTATGGCAACCTAGAATTCTTTGGCGTTCCTGACGATGTGCCCACAATCACCGAGTCGCTCGAGAATCTCAGTCAAAGTGCTCTTGTTCCATTTCGAACAGCGATAGCGCAAGGGCTCGACTCAATGATGGTAGGTGGTGTTGCCATGGCTTCCTCGCAGGTCAACGTGATGCATGCTTGTCTCTCGGAACAGATTGTACGAGATTTACTCCGTCATGAAATGCGATTCGACGGGGTTGTCGTGTCAGAGTGCCTAGAAATGGAAGCCTTGAGCCGAAACATTGGCATCAGTGGCGGAACAGTCATGGCTTTTAAGGCTGGCTGCGATCTGATACTCACCTGCAGAAGTCTGTTGGTCCAGGAAGACGCAATAAACGGCCTGCGGGCTGGTTTGGATAATGGCATGATAGAACGATTCCGTGTGCAGGAGTCGGTCCAACGGATTCTCAATATGAAAGCCAAGTATACTTCTTGGGAAAAGGCATTTACGCCGCCTGGAATCGAAAACCTCACACGGCTGCAGCCGCTTCATACCAACCTCTCAACCACTGCTTACAACAAATCTGTCACCGTGGTTCGAGACAAGAAGCACTATGTGCCCCTGTCGAGGGTGATTAAGCCTGAAGAAGAACTCCTCCTCTTGACACCCTTGGTCAAACCATTACCGGCTTCGGCCCTGTTTCGTCAGCTTCAAAATGAGGCTGGCACAATGCCAAATTCGGGCCGGAGTCCAAGCGTCGATGCCAACACTTCAATCATGAGTGGGGAGCAAGTCTTCCGAGAACTTGGTAGACTACTGACGAGATATCGGAACGGCAAGGTCTCTCATACCTCTTACACAGCAAACGGAGTTAGGCCCCTACACGAAAATCTACTGGATCGTGCGCAGGCCGTGATTGTTGTCACCGCAGATGCCGGCCGGAACATGTATCAAACTGCGTACGCAAAGCATATTTCCATGCTATGCAAGCTGGCAGTGGGCCCAGATGGCATTCCTAAAGAGAAACCTTGCGTGGTGGTTGCAGTCAGCTCACCATTCGACTTCATAGCAGAGCCATCGGTTGGAACTTATATTTGCACCTACGACTTCACGGAATCCGCCCTTCGGGCTCTTGTGCAAATTCTCTACGGCGAGCTCAATCCAATAGGGCTCCTACCTGGCTCACATGGTCAAAAGCCTCAAGCTACTCAGTCAAGACAGCAGTGGTTGGTCGAGAACTTCAATGAAGATCGAGATTCGGCGGCATTGGACGTCTTACTCAATCAATGTCAAAAGGAATCTTTGGTACATGCAGCAACGCTCAAGAACACCACCACAAGTAATTTCCTTCTGCGAGATTCAAATGTCGAAGAAGCTCATTTCGTCGTTCGAAACAGCACGACAAAGGAACTTTTCGGGTTCTGTACGACGTACTACTTCAAAACCAGCGGTATAGGGCATATCGGAGCCATCATCGTTGATCCTGCTCGGCGGAAATTGTCTATAGGTCATTCGCTGCATGACCGGGCCGTCAGAGCTTTGGTCCAGAAGAAGGGCATCATCAAATTTCAGCTTGGGGTGAGGTTCCCAAGTATATATTTGGGTATTCCAAAGCTGGATCCTCTGGAGTTCAAAAGACTCCGCCAATGGTTTGCTAAGCTGGGCTGGAATACCTCTTTGTCAACCACAGTGGCCACCGTTACCATACGTGATTTAACGTTATGGTCGCCTCCAGAAGGTCTGGGCCAAACTTTGACAAATCCAGATGTGAAGTACGATCTCGTCTATGGCGATGACTACAACGATATCATGATGGAGCATCTCAAGCGATGTAACAGGACCGAGGCCAAAGGCCTCTATCAGTTAGCCATGAGCAACAAGGAAGGTTGCGGCATCATCCGAGCAAAACGAGCAAGTGACCAGAGCATACTCGGATCCATACTCATCTGCCGGGCAGAATCGACCATAGCCAAGTACATACCAGCATTGTATAAACAGCCTGGCATGGCATGCATATCCTCTCCGGTGATTTCGACAAAGTTTAGCGACCAGAAATCCTTATTTCAAGGACTTGTCTTGTTGGGAATACGTCAATTCAAGAAACAAGGACTGCGAAGCGTGCTGCTCGATTATGTGAGTGTCCCAGTGCTCGAGCTCGTTGGGATTGGTGCTAAAATTGTCACAGGCTCGAGAGGATTTCACTCTCGACAGCCTAAAGTCCTTGGGCTTCACCGTCACGAACAGTTTTGAAGAGATCTCCAGTGACCCGATGCAGTGGACCATGATGTCAACGACTTGAGTCGAGTTACACGTCCTGACCTGGTTGGCAAGATCCCATTTACTATCATCGGTGACCGCGCAGAACCTTGCGCCCCATGCGCGACCAATTCCTCGGGTCCAGCCAAGGCTGGAGATGCCTGGAGCCATGCCACGACAGCAATATACCATGATGAGCAATGAATTCAGCCAGCATTTGCGCCCGTCTTCCACCGCTGTCCGCGCGCAACAGCACTTCGATGCCATGGCTCGAGACTCCAACCCCGAGCACATCAGCTTGCCTGGCTCACAAAGAAAGGAATGGTTCGATGATTACACGATCCAAGCTCCTTCCACATATGATACTAATCACCACTATGACGAGTCAGTCTGGCTGACCTGTAATATGGGTTGTCCGCCAAGAGACCCTATAGACTTCTGTCTATGTATAATATATCACATGTCTGTGCATGCCCTTGGCTGCGATAGACTGATAATGCCAGAGATAGCTAGTATGGGGACTGGAGTGAGATGGACCGAACCGATTGTCCTTGCGCCGAAAGGAAGCGGAAGAAAGGAAAGGCCGGGAGGCCAATAATTGGACGATCCCGACACGGTTTTAGTACAATAATGTGAGACACTAGGCCAGTTCGAGGGAAACGGATGCACGGAGCAAACGCTCTTTCGAAGATAGTGCGCAACAGGCAGCGCTTGCGCCGCGACTTGGTCCTGGCTTTCTGTCTCGCTAGCCCCGTATGATCGGAAAATTGATTTCTGACAGGCACCGTGCACGGGAGCTGAAAAAGAGTGGCCGGCACTTTTTATCTAAACTGATGCGGAGTGTCGGAGCAAGAAACCCTTCATCTGTCTGTCTCAGTGTGCGAAACCAAGGTGGGCTTAAGGTGAAGCGTCATGGTGCATGGTACGCCATCTTCGGCATGCTCCTCGCTAGGCCTTAGTCAGTATTCGCAAGAGAATTGCGATCTGACCGCCATAATGCCATCAGAATCTCTGGTTCTATCACTGGCCTGACCTCAGCCCTGCCGTTGGGCAACTCAAAAGGCCGGATAAGTCAACCTGGTTTGAGATGCCTTCCCCTGTGTGACAATAAAGAAAGAAACCGCCCCTCGGCGGAGTGACACAGAGGCATTGCTTTTTTCAAGGCACTGCTGGGTGAGACAAGACAGGACAGAAAGGATCACGATGATGGGTCTTGAAGTGTACTATGGTCCTCCGTGTTGTCTGGGGGGTTGTGAACGGCGTCATGGCGCCTTGCCATTCCTGGTAAGCCTATGCGTTTCAGCCGGATATTATTATGCATGTCAGGCGGTCGGGCGCAGCGATGATCACCAAGACAGACACGGGAGGGGAAGCCCCTCTGGTCTAGTGATCCCTGACCGGCCACCAAAGAACTGCGGAGTTGACTGGTTGATCGGGTACAGAAGCCCTTCTCGAGGACGCAGGTCTGAACGAGGTGGAGGATGTTCCATGATCCTTCCAGGGCCTGACTTCTATGCATCATTGGCAAAGGAAAATCTATCCAGTGAATGTTCAAAAGTCGGTTTGGGAGGGCTGCATTCTTGAATGTTCAAGTCAGCCTGAACCATTGGACTTTTGGTAGGCACGGAGATGATGCCTCTTTGAACCTTGGAAGCCAGGAAAGCTTGATTCGATACCGTAAGATTTCAGGACGACATTTGATTCCTTTTGACGGAGCGACAACCCAGGACATGTGTTCTTGGCTTCGCTACGCTGTACGAGTTATCTATAATTACTGCAAAAGGGTTCTGGTTAACCGACGGCAAAGAGAGGCCCGCTTCGAAATGCAGGACTGACATGAAAGACAAAGAATACTTTTTAATCATCAGTCCACTGGCAGCAGTGACAGGCTAACGGTTAGTTGGCGTACGAGAGAGTGCTATGAAATACGCGCAAGAGCGAGAGACACCTGGAAAAGTATGAGTTTCGGGGCGAAAATGCGTGCTTTTTAGTTGAATTACGCATAATAGTAAGCTCTTCGTAAGGACTTTCTCTCTCTATCCATACCTGTAAGTTAGAACTTAGGGCCTTCCTGCTCAAGGCATCCCGGCATTAAAGCTGCAGTAAGTGTTCCTGGTGCCAGTGATTAGCGTGCGCCGTCCAAGTTCTCCATTTCTTCTAGAAGGCTACTAAGGCCACTTGATTGCTTCTATCGTATTGGTGGCGGAGACAGTTTCGCAAGGTTCTAAACCAAGACCCAGCCACCACCGTAAACTGACAGTCGGGCGGCACGGGGCACCTACAGAAAAAGAACGCCAGGTCCCTCCCTAAGGACGCTGCAGCAAGTAAGTGGGACAAGGTGCACACAGACCTTGATCTTCTTTGTTCATCTCGAGTCTTGACTTAACACTAACTAAACTCTCAGTGCATGGACTTTCAATCTATATACCTGTCAGACCCTTCGTCTATACTCTCGAGTATCCCACCCGGTTTTGGAGCACATCTTTCAGCCTCTAACCAATTTATCGACTCAGCAAACCTCGCGCAACTCATCAATCTGTACGAGTCGAGGAGATTATCAACACCAATATTGGTCTCTACGTTGCTGATTCGTCAATTTGTCAATCTGGTCAATAGCGAATCGATTGCGGTGCTTCGATATTGTCCGTCCCGCCCGTCGCCTCCTACTCGTGCACTCCGAAAGACAGATCAAATACAGCACCTCTCGCCTCTGTGTGCTTGCTGATTAACCCGTATCCCGACTCATCAATCGAACCCCAATCTCTTGGTTGTGGCGCCTGGTCTCGAGCAGACACTTTCTCTGCTCTTGAGAATGCAGAAAAGAACTCGTACCTCTACTCGATAACCATCCATCATTCTTCAACCTGCCCGTCGCTCGGCGCACCTCGAATCCTCCGCATCCACCTTCACCAACTTCATGGCCGCGACCATGGACGGCTTCGACCCCCTCGCAATGCCTTATATGCATAGTCCGATGCCCTTTTCCGGCGGCAACCTACAGAACCTCGATTATATGAGTGTGCCGTCGGTGATGGACCTGCAAGATCAATACTCCAACTTTGACTCGGAGCCATATATGAGGTAAATTCGTCCGACTACTGTCTTCGGATCAGCCGATGCTAACTTGCGCTCGCTAGTGGTGATGAGCTGAGTTTCGTGCCTTCCGCAAGCATTCAACATCCTGCTTTACTCAAGCGCTACTCTTCCGGTTTCGATGATCCATTCGCCGATGGCACAATGGCTCAATTCGACCAGCCTCCAACAGACGGCGTGCCCGAGAGTCCATCGATAGACCGCGACAGCAAATACTTGAGCTTTTCCATGCCGCAGTACAACTTTACACTATTGGACGATTCCTTTCGACGGTCGTCGGTCAATATCAACGCCCAACTCCACGGCATGTTCTTTTTGGCCGAGTCGCAATGGCCAGTCACACCCGACACTCCACCTCCTCCGCCGGAGCTCACATGTTATCGACGGAATCTCTTCCAGATCACGGGCTCGGTAACACTGCCTAGAAACTTGAGATATGTCTTCACAGATGATGGTTCTCGAATACCTATTTATGAGCTGGAATTAGCAGTGTCAGCCACCGAGTCAGTGGAAGGCAACGCGGTCAAGATCATCTCGGTGCCTTGGAAGACGCCGGCCAACGGAGAATCCGCCAAACCGGAAGACAAACTTGAGAAGGAGCCTGCCACCATCCCCTTAGACAAGATGTCAGGTCAGGATTTGGACACTGATTTTACGACATTTCCCATTCAATGGAAGAGACTCCAATTCCGGATAGCCACAGCCAACAATGGCCGCCGCAAGGAACTGCAACAGCATTTCACACTGCATCTCAAAATTATGGCATCTCTGTCGACAGGTGGAAAGATTTCCATCGCTGAAGCTCATTCAGGAGCGGTGATTGTTCGTGGGAGAAGTCCTCGAAACTTCGCCGCGCGAAAAGATTTACCCCTGAGCAGCAGTTCAACTGCTCGTAAACACCTTCCCTCAACATCTCGACCCTCCAATAGCCAGACATCTGTTCCCCAAATCACGTCAGCACCTAAAGTCAAGACACCGCCCGAAGACGTCCCACCAGTCACACTCCCCTACGACAACCTCGATTTTAAGTCAGGCGATGACCGATGGATGTCGCTACGCAGCGAAGCTCTAGTCGCTGAAGCTCTATTAGCACCCTCATACTCGGCTTCAATGAATCCTCCACAGCTCCTCCCGACATTTTCCCACGATAGCACTCCCGATCTCGGCACACCAGGGACGTTTCCCTTTACATTTCCACAAGACATGGCGCCCGCAAGCACGGCGCCTATGAGCCTACATTTTGGAAGTGACGATGAAGGAAGCGCAAGCCCCTTCCCACAACAACAAAGCTCGAGGCACTCGTCACGGCCTCCAACCTCGAATCCCTCGCCATCACTGCACAAACAGGGTTCATACAATAACACTTCGCCTGGACAGGTCCAGATGCCACATCAATCAGTACAGCGACCCAGATTACATGCTCACCAAGTCTCCGTGACGAGTGTCCCAAGCTCAACGGGGCCCATGGGACAAGGATCTATGCCCGCAATGGCACAGCAAGGACAAAGGCCCGAGCTGATCGCTACGAAATCCGGACTGCCATTCCAGCCTGACGGCGAGAGTGCAGATCAACTCTACGAGTATTTTCCCCTGGGACTGGACGATTGGATGCCCCCTGTCGACGCCGTCTTTCGACCACATGTCGTGCACCACAGTGGGCCGCTACCGCCGGATCCTAGATCACCGTCGGGCAGGCATACGAGTAAACGTTATTTCTCGGAGGTGGCTTGAACGTGGAGAATGACAAGCATGGCATTTTTTTGTTATAGTGATACCCAAATAGCTCTACGAGTACCCATCCAGTGTGTCACTGTGTGACGTTTGACGTTTAAAAGGAACAGAACCACCCTGAGTGGTATATTATCCCAATTCTGTATTAAGAAGAAGCAATTCCCACTGCGGTGCGGTCTTACGAATTACGAAGTACGATTTAATGTGCTGTGCTGTGCTATCTTTGTGCTACCTCTACCTAGGTGAGAGTTTGCTCGGTGATTGAGGCAATAAAGTCAGAATCAAAGAAAGTGTAAGTTTCGGTGTCACTTTTCGATGAGTATTTCTGGAACGTCTGTGCTTGTTTAAAACTCTACAATCTGTGGGAAGGGAAAGTCTAGGCTACGAAATACCTCACCTCATTGAACTCGAGGTGACACAGCGGAATGATCAGTCAGGACCCCTACGGTCGGTGTTGCTGCTACCGACAGTAAGCTGTAATTCGATGAGCCCGGCTTGGTGACGACCGGTCTTGCATTTCTCGGTCACTTTGTCTTCGGACACATCAAGTTGACATGTCGAGATAAGGGTGCCTCTGGAAGACTGGAACAGAGGAGATTGATTCGTGCTCTCTGCCAAACTTTCCATGCTCTGGAAAACTTGTCACAGTAGGTCAAAAGTGCATGCATGACTCTGCAGGGTCAACTGTGAGCGAACGTCTTGGCAATTGCCAAAAAAACCGTGGTGGTTGGCTTATAAAGTTCAAGAGGCAAACCTGTGTTGGATTTTTTGAGGTCACGATGTTTGACGTCCACGACGTCCTAAGTTGACCGGCTCGGGCTTACCGAGGCGCATCGCATCTGTATGCATACCAAGATCGGTATCTGTTTGGAGAAATCGTCTGCAGAGCAAATCAGGGAATTAGATATCCGTTCAATACTCCTGACTTCGACTAGCCTTAGAGATCGTCATCGACAACGCGTGGAAGAGGAATACGAATACTCGTGCGAGTTCTCGCGATGATCCAGCACGCGGCAGCTGCCAGGACTTGCCAAGAAAGTAAATGATTGTTCCTTGGCTTGAAAACAAGGCGAATCGTGAAAATCATGGTGGAGGCGGACGGAAAAGCGTTGGTTCGGTAAAGACGAGCTTCACATGCTTTCATCGGCGCTCACCGATAGAAGCGTGTCTGAAAATACGAGACATGGGTCAAGGGTGATAAGAGGTGGGGAAGGATAAGTCGGAAGGATTATTTCGTTTCTCGCTTGCGCAAGTCTAAAACTTTTGGCTTGCTGCGAGGTGACGAAATAGAAGGTCGATGGGCTCACACCACTGACAGCGGCTTCTCGGGATGATGCTGATTATTAAGACGCTTGTAGGTGGTGGTGTCTTGGTATGACTGAGTAGTTGTTCTGAATGTCCCGTTTGACATAAATGGCCGTGAGGTCTGATGTTGATAAGGAAGGTTATTGAGGTTGACTGTGGTAAGCGGGCAGAAAGCGGACTGAAGCTGCATAACCGGCACCGTCGGATATCAAGGTCTAACAGAACCGACCTGCGAAAGAGGCCACCGATTGGAGCTCGGTATCAAATGCTAGAAATCTCATTTACACCTGCCCAAGTCGGTCTTGGTAGCCTTGTGTGTCACTGATTGTGAACCGTGTCTCTCGAGTCTTGAAGCGAGTCGCTTGGAACTCTGCCGTGGGAGAGACCTACGAGTACGGTATCCTTACCAGACAAGCGCCGGGTTGTCAATCCTAGCGCAATGTGCACTGCAATGGAATTGTGATGCCGACGGTTTTCATGCAACTGACATGCAGCAAAGAGGACAGACTTGTACCGTTTGGAATTAGTAGAGAAGGAGAGGAATATTCTAGCGTCAAAATGTGCCGAGTAATGCATGATGGCGACGAGGGAAAAGTGGGTTAGGCGCTTAGAAGCGGAGGATGAAGCTTCAGGCCACCAGGCCGTAGACGAGTAGATGAAGCAGCGGGACGATGAGATGCTGAGTTCGAGGAGTAATACGAATCAATCGTGCATGGACGTGGGATGAAACGATGGAAGAAGACTGAGAATCGCACACCGGTTTCCTTTGGTCTGAAAGGCACAGATATTTGAAAGATGAGGCACCCACTCGGCAAACCTCCCGCAAACTTCCGCCAACGGCCCCTGCCTACAATGATTGTCTTCTCCTACTTCCTTTCCCATCTCGTCCACAAGACCTCATTTATACCTTGTATGTAGGCATTTCCGTTTGCATATTCCATTTCCATTCAAATCTACATGTCTATCAATGATAGCCGTTCGGAACCGAAGAGCACTGGCCTCACTTCATGATCTACTACCTCCCCGTGACTGCTACGTTGCCCGACTACAGTACGTCCAGTCTCCCGTGAGTCACTTGGTCACGTCAATCAATGCAATATCTACAACCCCCACGGGTCCATCCATTCGGTCCTTCTCTTCTAACATGCTATGATTGACAACTCTGCCCTGCGCTACTATAGTATACTCCAGCCAGCTGGTCACGCTCCCTCTTGCGGATGCTGCCAGTGCATTATCCGGCACGCCTTTTCACAACATCCTTATGTCCGGTTCTTTCGACCCTACCATCGTCCCGCATACTGTCAGTTGACTCGTTCCCAAGGCTGAATCTCCTGGCCATCAAGACTGCTGTGGTCGACTCTCCCCCTTGCCTCGGCAGTGCTGTGCGACTTTCCA
The DNA here is from genome assembly GCA_000835395.1 of Exophiala sideris. Lineage (NCBI taxonomy): Eukaryota > Fungi > Ascomycota > Eurotiomycetes > Chaetothyriales > Herpotrichiellaceae > Exophiala > Exophiala sideris. The sequence continues at coordinate 6,767,865 of KN846952.1, read as the reverse complement.
CATGAGCTCAGATGATATGATCGGCAACCTCCTAACCCGTCGATTTCTGCCTGTTTATGGATGCCTCATGTATATATGCCACCTCTGTGCTACACTGACAAGCCGTCTTTGCTCTCCTCTTTGCCTCTCTCATTGTTCACAACTGTACCATACCTTTCCACGAGTACTTCCTGCAACATCCTTACTTTCTCTTACTATCGGCCGGCTGTTTGAATACCTGTTGAACTGTGAAACTACGACAAAAGCACCTGTATGATACTTCACAGACTACAAGGGTCCCTATCCTATTTTGCACACTATTATGCCTTGTTCCTCTAGACCAATCATGGCCCAGGGGCGACGTGCTTCGGCGCCTAGCCCATCAACTGAAGCCAGTCAAGATACACCACCTCAGACTTCTTGCTCCTGTCAAGGGTGTCATTCGTGCAACTGCGGTTGCACGGCCTGTGCTTGCCGAATCAAGCGGGTACCCAACGAGTCCAGCAGACATCACTATAAAGGAGAAGGGACTGAAGATGACATTGTCCTTGCCGACTATGGCTCCAGATATCTTTCACCCGTCAGCTCCGTGGCCTCGAGCAGCGGCAGTAGTCTGGGATTCAATAACAGCTTTGAAGCCCGCGACCATATCGGCACACGCCTGACTTCCACCAATCTAGCTCAACATGACACTACTCATCGAGCCCCAAATGTCCGTGAAGAATCCTTTGTGGATGACGAGGACATCCATCCTTTCCATAACTTTATCACCCAAGACTCCTCCGGTATGATTGGCGCCGAGACTATGGAGATTGATTCCCTCGGTCCTGGACTCCGTAGCGGAGAAGTCTCAGTGTACGCCAGCCATCACGAGGGCGCCATGTCTCGAGGAGCCCTCAGTGTTACGACCTCACAAATGATCTATGGTACTGGAGCTGCACTCGGTAGCCATCAGTTTCTGTCGTTGACACCGGATTGTCGACATGTCAGAGCCGTTCCCATGTGTCACCATTGCGGACATCATTGAGCACGATCGAGAGGTTCAACGGATACCTTCGGGAACGCAACGGAGATGATATGGTATCGAGTGGCTAGAGACCACTCCCACCCTCGCTGTTATTCTGCACCTTTCTTCATGTTTCTTGTGGCGGTTAGCGTTGACTGTGGTTTCGTTTTCGAGCTTGTTTCATGCTTTATACATCGGACTGAGAACATTGTACTGCCACGAAAGAAGATACACTGTACAATATTCCAGCTGCCGAGCAATCCAGCATGTAACGACTATATCGTTCGTTTGATCAGCATTGTGGAAGGATGGGCAAGCGTTTGCAATATGAATGTCTATTCAAGCAGCGCCCGGTTTATTTTATTCTCCCATTGATGATAGGCAATATATGAGGCCTCATTACACATTTTTATGACTTCAACGTTCAAGACGAAGCTATGTCTGGTAGTCGTCTTGGGTCAGCCAGCGATATGCAACATCATCTGCTTCCTCAATCAAGCCCGCGCCTTGCGTGGTCTGCTATGCCCACGCTTGCCTTAAGTAATGTTTCGACCCCTCCAATGCAGGTGTACCCCTCATACAGTATTGCGGCAGCCCAGCCAATGACGCAGCTATTGTTTGCTTTCTCCAAGTAAATATTTGGCCTTCGATCTACAGGGACTGGTACCGCAGGACGGTACTGGTATTCAACAGGAAAGAACGGAAGCATTGCAGCTGGATCCATACCACAGACTGCAGGTACTCTTCAGCCTCACAATCCGACTTGAACAGGCTTCCTTCACCGTCACCCAGTCCCCAATCTCGGCTCCCTCCCCAGAACACAATACACACGATGTCTCCTCCAGCTATCATCGCGCCGTCAATACTGAGCGCCGACTTCGCCGCACTGGGCAAAGCATGTTCGGATACAATGGACCAGGGCAGTGACTGGCTCCATGTCGATATCGTAGGTCTCCCAGAACTTTTTCATGGTGGCTATGATTCGTAGGAGCTCAAGCCGGGCGGGAGCATATACCAGTATCGGGATACAGCGGCTGATATAGTTCTTCCAGATGGACGGCCACTTCGTACCAAACATCACGTTCGGCGCTCCTGTCGTTACAAAGATCAGATCACACGTCGAACGACCGAAGACAGCAGGTGGGCGAGGGACATTCGATTGCCATATGATGATTTCAGAGGTTAGTATCACCACTCTACAACCCCCGAGTACCATTCTTTCCACTCGATCTGCTGCTAAGCTCTCTACAGCCACACCGCTGGGCCTCCACCTTCCGCGACGCCGGCTGCGACCTCTACTGCTTCCACTACGAAGCAGCCGTGACATCCGTCGCCGCATCCAAACCCGAAGACAGAGACACCACCCGCCCAACATCACCCAAAGAATTGATAAAATACATCCACGAGCTAGGCATGCAAGCTGGCATCGCCATCAAACCCGAAACCAGTGTCGATGTGCTATGGGATATCCTTGAGAATGATAACGCTGCAGAAAGACCTGATGTATGTATACCCACACCCCATGATGCCGACTTTCCAGAAGCTTATTGTGGATGGTAGATGGTCCTAGTAATGACGGTACACCCGGGCTTCGGCGGTCAGAAGTTTATGGCGAGCGAGTTGCCGAAAGTGACGGCCTTGCGGAAAAAGTACCCCGATCTAAATATTGAGGTTGATGGTGGATTGGGCGAAGGGACCATCGATCAGGCAGCGGATGCGGGTGCGAATGTTATTGTTGCGGGAAGCGCGGTGTTTGGCGCGAAGGATCCGGGACATGTTATCAGTGTGCTGAGGGAGGCTGTTGAGAAGAGGAGGGGTGGGAAATTATGATTGTTGTATGGTCTTGGAGACCTCTCGAGCAGGAAGAACATTGACTCGGATTGGGCTCAGCTTGCTTGGATATAAAAGGATGTAAACATAAGAAACACTTCTGGACGAGCATCAATACCCATCCGACCCCTTAACCACACCCGCCGCACCACCCTTTTTGCCGAACATCTCCCTCACATCCGCAATCAGATGCTCAGGCTTCTCATACGCGAAGAAATGCCCACCACTCTCATGGAACTTCTCGAACACGGTATCACCCTGAGTCCGCGCCCAACTCGACGGCACCACTCTCAGCTCTTTCGGATTATGACTCATGCCCAATTTGACACCACCACCAATATACTCCTTGCAGCGGTCCCGCGTGACTCGCGTCGCAGGATTGTCCCATTCATGTGTCGCTTCATAGTATATACGTAGATTTGCAGCTGGTCCCGCAGTCGAGAACCAGTATATACTGACCCACGTGCAGACTTCGTCATCTGTCCACGGGTATGAGTCGGACCAGTCGTGCAATTTCTCATAGATCCACGCGAGTAGAGCTACTGGAGAATCGGCGAGTGCATAGCCCAGCGTTTGCGGTCTTGTGGATTGTTGTAAGCGATATCCTGAACTCTCGTCGAGGAACCACTTTGTTCGGGCAAAGCCTTCTTTCTGCGCTGGTGTATATGGGGTGATGGCGTGTTGGAGGGCTAGCGTCGGATGCGTGAACCAGCTCGGCGGGTTGCCTTGGGCGAAGTTTATGTGTGTGGCTTTACAGTGCTGCGGATATAAGAGGGATATGGCGCGGGTTATATAATAGCCCCAATCTCCGCCCTGCGAAACATACTCTTCGTAGCCGAGCTTGAGCATGAGCTTGTGGCATGTCTCGGCGTACTGGGCTAGAGCGAAGCCTTTCTTCTTGGGACCCTCGGAGAAGGCGTAATTGGGCAAAGAGATGGCGACGAGATGGAATGCTGGTGCGCCGGAATTGGGGTCGGGGGATGTGAGCTTGTCATATATCTTGGTGGCTTCGATGAAGCTGCCTGGCCAGCCGTGCACAAACAGTAAAGGGATTGCATTCTTGGTACTGGACTGGGCGTGGATGAAATGTATCCTCAATGGGTCAAAGCCATCGCAGGCGATTGTGGTTGTGTATTGAGGGAGAGTATTGAGTTTGTTTTCTGTTTCCCGCCAGTTGTATTTGTCCTTCCAGTGATCAGTCAGACGCTTGACGTCCAACAATGGAGCGCCGTAGTGCCAGTCTGCGCCGTCGAGGTCGTCGGGAAACCGCGCCAAAGAGAGGCGGGTTTTGAGGTCGGAGAGGGAAGATTCGGGAATGGAGATTGTGAATGCTTGGATGTCTGTCATGGTGAGCGCTGCAGTGTGGGGGTAGCTCGACTTGAGGTTGCTTGTAGTCTGTAGACTCCCAACTGTTTGCAAACCGTATGGAGGCTCTCGTAGAAATGTACGCACGACGCGTAGGTAGTTTACCACAAACGTTGTATGATGTGTCTGTCACAACAGCTGAGCTAAAGATGACTTACCAGAGGAGAAGACCGTGTATTGTGAACAGGCAGACAAAGCTTACTGTCTCAATCATACATACAATTGCACACGCAGACCTTTGGATGTAATACAGAGTGATCAAGACCCCGCGATGATATTTCGGCACAGTTGATCGGTCAGAAGACGTCACATTTCGGCTATTGATCGGGTACGATCTCCCTCCCTTCATGAACCGACGAGCACTAGTGGTCGACACATATATCGCTGACTCGTTGAGATGTTGTACACCTCTTGTACAAACCCTCATCGATTCTCTAGGTGATTGCGGTGCTCCGTAAAGCCATCAGAAAGACTATTTACTTGTCTCTGAGGTCTCTGTTTCATCCGCACGGTGGTTCAAGTCCTTTTGTGTCCTAGCCTCGAACTTACACCAATCATGGGTACAATTGCGCTTTCCCCCGAGAACAACCCCTTATCATCTCTCTTCCTCCACTTTCGGCAAGGCTTCACGTAGCTTCGCGACTCCTTCATACATAGGACCGCAGAGGTAGCAATGTCCGCCACTTTTGCCGTGGCCTCGTCAGCATCTGGTGTCGTACATAGGTACGACCGAACCTTATTGCTGGTGGTCATATACACAAGGTAAGAGATCTGGATTGCAACAGGACGACTACAGTGCTTTCCTCACCGGTAAACCATTTTCCTTTGCTGTTTGTTCGACTTCTAGGTTGTCAGAATGGAATTGTCGATTTCTGTCCTGCTGATAGGCGCTTTTCTGCCCGTCTGGGCCGCTCTGTATTGGGTTCTGCCGTACTTGACAACATACAGACACCTCAAGAATATCCCGGGTCCTTTCGTCGCGAAGTTCAGCAATATCTGGCTTGCTCTCGGTGCTCGGCAAGGGCAAAAGTTTGCCTGGGTTGACTATGCACACCGAAAGTACGGCAAAGTTGTCCGGGTAGGGTATAATCATGTATCCATTGCCACGCCAGAAGGCCTGGCGACGGTCTACGCTCACGGAAATGGATTCCTGAAAGAGTGAGTAACTCCGTGTCAAGTGAGGAAAGTATACTAATATAGTCTGCAGTCACTTCTACGAGGCTTTCGTCTCAGGCGTCCCCGGTGTCTTCAACGTGCGTGATCGCAGAGAACATACCAGAAAACGAAAGATCATTGCTCATGCTTTCTCTCCCGCCGCTGTTCAAGATTTTGAGCCCCATATGGCCGCCAATCTCAGACGTTGGGTCGGTCAGCTCGACAAGATTGCTTCTCATCCCACCGAGTCAGGGTTCGCCAAGATGAACATGATGCCCTGGTGTACTTTCTTGGCTTTCGACATTATCGGTGACCTGGCGTTTGGAGCTCCCTTCGGAATGGTAGAGCGAGGTCGTGATGAATGTCCAGCGGAGGTTGCTGGTAAGGGTATCACATACGTCTCTGGAGCAGAGACGCTCAACAGAAGGGGTGAAGTCAGCTCGACTCTGGGACTTTTGCTTCCAATCCGGCCTTACGCCAAGCTCTTACCAGATCCATTCTTCCACAAGGGCCTACAATCCGTACAAAATCTCCACGGAATCGCAGTAGTCGCCGTCGAAAAGCGTCTCGATGCCACAGAAAAGGGAACCCTGGGCGAGAAACAACGACACGATATCTTGGAGATGCTGTGTCGAGCGAAGGATTGGGACGGAAATCCGATGCCACGAGACGAACTCATCTCGGAGGCTTTGACACAGTTGATCGCAGGCAGTGATACAGTATCCAACACAGCATGTGCTGTCATCTACTGGATCTTGGACGGCGAGCGTAGAAATCCGGGAAAGATCATCTCCCGCCTTCAGGCTGAGCTTGACGCTGCTATCCCAGCGGACGCCGACATTGCCGAGCATTTTCAAGTCAGGAATCTACGCTTCCTCAGACAGTGCATTGACGAGGGTATGCGGTTACATTCGACCTCGGCCATTGGACTCCCGCGCATTGTAACAGACCAACTCGGAATTTCCTACCAAGACCAGCACTTCCCACAAGGGACGGTGCTATCAGTCCCGAGTTTCACGATTCACCACGACGCAGAAGTTTGGGGTGATGATGTCGAAGTGTTCAACCCGGACCGTTGGTTGGACCTCACTCCAAGACAAAAGATCGGCTTCAACCCGTTCTCTTATGGACCTCGAGCCTGCGTCGGTCAGAATGTTGCGCACATGGAGCTCGCATTGATTATAGCCACTGCCTTCCATCGTTATGACTTCACACTGTATCAGCACAAGCTCATGTCCTCTGAAGGCTTTTCCAAAAAGCCCGATGAATGCTGGGTTGGCATCAAAAGGAGACAACAAGGCGGACAAAGAATATAAATAGTGCCACTTTATGGGAGGTATAGACAAAACATCTATTGCTTAGAACCATTTCCACCTCGAGCAGATATCTGGAGAAGAGATGTAGAAGCATGACATTATTCTACTCGAGCTAGATATTGGGGCACTATCTTTGGAGTTGAATGCGGACACTAGACATATCTCACGTACGTGGGGGGCAGTAACGCCTGTATGGCATGTAACGGCACAAACGATACCAGTCCTGGCATTGATGGATAAAAAATATTCTCAGTATTGTCAGACATAATGCTATGGACTACGAAAAACAATCTGACATCTAATCACCACAGTCATAAAAGTACACAGACACTCTGTCACAGAGATCATACATCAAAAGGCAAGACCAAGAGGGTTGGCCGCTGCCGCCTGTCTACCTGCAGGTGCCGCTCGACCGGTGGTCGTAGTCTTGGGGACAGACGCAGTGCTTGGCTTCACAGCAGTGACCTTCTTAGCTACGCCTGCCGCGCCATTGGTCTTGGTTGTCGTCTCGGCTGGTTTCTTCCTCAAGGCTCCCGGATTGGGATGTGTGGGTGTCTTTGCTGGAGTAGATTTTGGTGGTGCAGCAGAGACAGCCTTCTTCGCTGGAGCACCAGCACCTGTAACCTTCTTCGCACCGACTGGCGTGGGACCCGGGGCAGGCAGAGCCTTCTTCTGAGGCGCACCTACAATCTTCTTTTGACCCATAGGCGTGCCCGTCGTCATCATCTTCTGGGAGGGAGTTGACTTCGGTGGGTTGTAGATGCGAGGATTCGTTGCTGCAACTTTTCCACCCGCCTTGGTGGCACTCAGCCCGAGCGGGTTTTGTGCCGTGGATGCCCTGACTGCACCTGCTGACGTCCAATCCATGACCGCGTTACCATAGTCTTTGACTCCATCTCCATATTTCTTGATCGAACCGTTGATACCTTCTCCTACACCGTTGATGGTGTTTCCAACTGCATTCACCGCTCCACCTGCAAACGAGCCCGCACTCGACACTGTGCTCGAAATCGTTGGGGCGAGGGCGTCAGAGACCTTGCCCAAAACCCATTGAGTTGCCATGGTTGCTTATGCTGCTGCTGGGGCAGTGGCAGACTTCTTAGGACCGAGCTTGGCTGGCTTTTTCCTCTCGCTGTTCTGGGAGGTTCCGTCAGAAGTGTCGGCGGCCTTGTCCTGCTTGGATGCTTGGAGTGGTTGACGAGTATGAGTCAATTTCTCGCGAGCAGGTGGTCGTGGAGCACCACTGTGGTCTTCTTCGACTGGCTTGGGAGGTAATTTTGGAACAGTTCGAACTTTCCACTCTGGTTTGGCTTTGGGAGCTTTAATTCCTCGAGTAGCTGTGATATTGATAAAGTCCTTGTCAAAGAAAACGTCAAAGGATACGTTAGGCATTGGGACAAGAGTCGGTCAGTCTATGTATGACTGGACCTGGGAGACAAATGTCGATGTATTGCAAAGAGAAGAAAGGGAGGGTGGATATTGATGGTAATATGTAGAATTGGTTTTGTTATGAGTCTGTTCTCCCGATCTGTGGTAGGGATGGGGTACGTTGATATGATCGAAATGCATGGACGAGGGGAGGGGGATTAGCAGATTCAACGTCATCTGGGGTCCAGTTGGTGCGCACAGCCACAGGGTTGATGTCCTGTTTTCCTTGCTTTCCGGCCCATGCCCACGATGTGATCCCTGTCTGGCACAAAGTCTGGACAATTCTGACTGGGATGCCCTCGCCAAAATCCTCTGCAATGATCGTTGATGCCGCCCAAACACGCAGATGAGGCCCACGATGCATGAGGCGGGACCTTCACATTATTCGTCCTTGAGATTGAACCAACCCGTGTAAGCGCCACAAGTGCCCTACCGCGAGCTGATTTTCAGCATTCCAGGTGTCAGAAAACGGCCCAGTTGGTGAATGAATCCCTGTCAGTGTTGACGGCCTAGATACGTCAGAGTGGCGTCGAATTCGAAACTCCAGCCTTTCTTCTGCAGATAGTTCGTTGTACGACGCTTTGCGGTGAGGTTTAATGACGGCGACAACGGCGAGCAGCGCCGTGATAATGATATTTGAAAGATAGCACTCGACACTCAATCGACGACAAGCACGATGACGGCCCTCGAGCCAGCTGCTGGTTTCTCGCTCGAGTCACCTGCCGATCGTCCTGATGGCGTACCGCTCAAGAAGGGCGAGTACTCAATTGCATCAAGAGCTTTGGCTCTGTCGACATATTTTCTGTCAGGAGCGCTTGCTATCAACCTGTCTCAGTTCATGGGAGCTCCGTTAGCCTTGGTCAATCAGGACTGGTACAATGCATGGATTGCGTTCACCAAGCAGTCCTTTGGGCTGCTTACCATGACTTTGACCCAGACGTTTGCGCCAACCAAAGTCATTGTTTCTGGAGATGAGTCTGTTCGGGGACAACTATTTAAATCAACAGATGGCGATCTGGTGCTCGACTTTCCGGATCGTCTAATTCTCATTGCGAACCACCAAATCTACACCGACTGGTTGTACTTGTGGTGGATAGCTTATTGCAATGGCATGCACGGGCGACTTTACATCATTCTCAAAGAGTCCCTGAAGAAGATCCCGGTCTTGGGATGGGGCATGCAATTCAATCAGTTCATCTTCCTCAAACGAAACTGGGAACAAGACAGGCCAAACATGGCAAGCGCTCTACAACGACTCAACAAACCTGCAGATCCAATGTGGCTCTTACTTTTTCCTGAGGGTACCAACCTGGCTCCGAGTACTCGTGCAAAGAGCACTGCATGGGCAAACAAGCAGGGTATCCCCGACACCAGACATGTTTTGTTACCGCGAAGCACAGGTCTGCATTTCTGTCTCGAAGAGCTCAAGAATACAGTCGACTATGTTTACGACTGCACGGTTGCCTATGAAGGCGTCCCACGGGGCCAGTTCGCGCAGGACATCTTCACACTCAAGTCAGGTTATCTGGAAGGACGCCCCCCGAAATCCGTCAGCATGCATTGGCGCCGGTTTGCCGTCAAAGACATCCCGCTACACAATGATAAAGCTTTCGAGCTTTGGCTGCTCGCTCGCTGGCGAGAGAAAGACGTGCTGATTGAAAAATGGTACCAAACTGGCAGATTTCCAGCGGATAACGGCGCCACCAAGTACAGATCTGGGAAAGTACTACGTGGATGCGGCCATATGGAGGTCCCGATCCGAGCGAGCCACTGGTACGAATTCCTCCAGATATTTGCTCCGATGGGTATCTTGGCTATGGTGCTGTACATCTTCTACGGCGACCTGCCTCAGAAATTCTGGAAAAGCATCAATAAGCAAGCGCTGAAAACTGGCTCAGAGGATATCAAGCGGACTGCTGTGGAAGCTGGACAAGGAGCCAAATCAGTAGGGACATCACTCAGTGGACTGACGCTCGACTCGTTCTTCGACGCCGACCAGCAAAAAGACACCTTCAAAGCAGGCGCCATGGCGGTGCAAAAGCTGCTCATGTCGCCGTCGGCACAAACACTGCTCAACCGTGCCGACTTCATGCAACAATTTCTTTCGGACCCGCAGAAAATGGTCACCGAGGGTATTACCAGCAAACAGCAAACTTTCATGCAGCAGTTGGCAGAAGAAGAGGGGAGGAGGCAGCAAGGCAGGCTTGCGGCCGCGCCCACTAACAGCGCCAGACCCATGACCAATGGCGCGGTCGCGAAGAAGGGGACGTTCTGGTCATCCTTAGAAGCCGAAGAGAAAAACCGGCAAGGCTCCGTTGCGCCAGGCCGGGGAACGTTCTGGCAAGACCTTAAAGCTGCAGAAGAGAAGAAGAATGGTCCTCCAGTGAAAGTAAACTTCTGGGACGCTATGAAAGCGGAAGAGAACAGCCGCTACGGTACGGTCGTCACGTTGTCCAGCAATGCCTCTACGGCTGTGGCGTCGACCAGGTCAACCTCGACGAAAGGGTCCGCCCCGAAACTGCCCGGGAAACCGAGCACATCGACCATAAAACCTGTTCAAAAGGCCGCAACGGCAAAGAAACCTGCAGCCATCGGACCAGCCAAGACGCAAACTACCACAGCGCCAGGTAGTAAGCCGACACCAACGAAGAAGCCTACCACATCAGCACGTCCTGCTGCCGCAAAGCCAGTCAAACCCACAACCACGACACCGTCGAAGCCTCCACCGAAACAGATACCCTCTACAAACGGCGCACCCAGACCAATTGCGGCGAAAAAGCCTGCATCAGCATCTGCAAAACAGCCAGCCACGGGTGGCCCTCCCAAACTCAACAGGACCACCTCAGCTTCGACTACTAGCACGACGGCATCCAAGAAACTTCCTCCGCAGAACAAATCCGCCGGTACTGCTACTCCGGCTAAGAAGCCTGCTTCGCAAACGCCCTCAACAAACAAAACCCAGACCGTGGCCTCGACTCCATCTACCACAACGAAAGCACCACCCAAGCTCAGCGATAGTTCAAAACCGCCAGCGAAGACCACGGCTGGACCACCGAAATTGGAGACGTGACATCGCTAGCAATCGTCACTAGGTCTTCGGGGCAGCGCAGATCGGTGTCCCTGCCTGTCTGCGAAAGGCGCTGGATGTAGGATAAGGGGTATATCGATGTGTTTTCTGTTCCAATTTCTTGTATCATTTACGCCACGATGATATGTTTACCCATGTATCATTAGTTTACTGATTGCTGGTATGGATGTTACCCATCTGCACTTAGTATATATGCATGTTCTTGTTCAACGAATAATTCCTTTGTATATTTAAACTGCGCAGTCCATGAGGTCGACTAGCGAAAATGTGTAGAGGTAAAGCACTCTCTCCCCCCCGACCACAGCCTTGTCGACTGAGATGCCTCCGGCTCGTGTCCATGTTCCTGCAAGGCTGGATATCCTTACTCATTTCAATATCGTGAAAATCAGCACATGAATGTGACGCTTTTGTATAGATCATTCAGTGATTCGACCCCATCAGGACAGTGACAAGTCATTCACTTCATCGTTACTCTGTCGTTTCCTTCCCGTCACTCTCCTCGCATGTGCATATCCACGGCCAGCCTCGCCAGTCACTGTCCGTAACACATAACAACCGGTTTACACAAACAAGCTGTCACTGTACAATCGACTGCCTAACAACCACCTCGTTATTAATGCTGCATTCTTCAACAAGTATAAGTATCTCCCATCTTTCTACTCCTCGATACTTCTTTCTTTCCTTCCCATGAGCAACGGTCTTACCAGTCTTGTCTTTCTGGAACTCCTTCATCAGTACATGAACATATCATATACCAGGCGCTCTCATAACAAGTACACCTACCTCAATCCTGTCACAGCCCGAATCGCCATTTGTAGGTGCCCAGTGCCTGACAGTCGCATACACCGTCATCGGCACCGATCTCCCAAACACACGTACATACCAACATATCACCACCCTCGACCGTATGTCTCAATCTCTCGCCTCCTTGTCTCCCATGAGACTCAAAGAGTAAGTCTGGAAACTTTATATCAGATCCGTCGATCTGCCTTTCGACTAGGACACTAACAAGGCACCGAACTTTAGTCTCAAGTCCTGCGAGACCATCACGATCTTGTACAAAGACAACGACAAGGCTGAAACACGCATTCTCTGCGAGAGCATGCCCAAGAACGTTGCCATCACCTTCGCGGATAAATGGAGGGATGAGTTTCCTGCTATCAACAAGATCAAAGCTTCAGATCTGCAGAAGTTTGCCGGGAAGAAATCTGCCACCATCGTCGGAGGAAACGTGGTCATCCACAAGCACATCATCAACTGGATGTTGTCGTGCTGTGATGGGAAAGGCATACGTCCCTTTGCGAACCCGGCTTTCAAAGCCTTCACCTACTTGTACTTCGCTCGTGCTTGCGCCACCATCATCGGCTGCGATTATCTTGTGACCAATATCACCAAGCGCATGGACAGCATGGTCAAAGGGCAGATCCACTCTGAAGACGTGCGGGCACTCTACCTGATGAACCCACCAGATGTGGAGATGCAGAGAATCCTGGTCGAGCATATTGCGACCGGCTTCTGGGAGAAGACATTGAAAGCGAAGGGGGCGTACCGCACATTGAGAGAAGAGATCCCGGAGTTCAACAAGGCGATCGACGAAATCCTCGATGCAAAGAAGAAAATGCGCAAGGAGGGGAATCGCGCGAAGAGAGCTCCTCGTGCGAGGAAGAATGGCAAAGCAGTCACCAGCAAAGCCAAAGAGGGGGAAAAGAAGTTGGACGCAGAGGCAACGCCGCATACCAAGGGAGAAGAAGAGAAAGTCGTCAAATTACAAGCAGAAGTCGTCCGCCGTGCTTCCAATGGCCGACCAGCATTTGCAAAGCTGGACCTGGCGAGCATTGGGGTCTCGAAAGAGCAGTTCTCGGGTCGTAAATAACGGCTTTTTTCCTTTTCACCCTTTGGCTCCCTTCTTTTGTAGCTAGTTTACTCGTCGGCAAAAGCGACATATCCAAAGCAAGCCAGTGCAGGTAGATCTGAGGTCAGCGTCCTGCAGAGGTGGACTTTGAGCCAAGTCTTGACATAATCGATTGTGTTCCCCTTGGTTTCTACCTCTTCATCCATCACATTCTTGATCGTTTCAGATATAGGATAGACATAGGCGTAGTGTCCTGCAGCAAAGATCGACCCGGCAAGACAAACTTTCCATTTCAGACTGTTTTCTGGGAGGTGCCTTAGAGCATGAGTGCCACCAATGATGGTAGGGAGGGTAACGCCGAAGATTGTGGTGAGTCCCGGAGTGAGAAAGTTGGTCCACCAGAGCCGAACCACTTTGTTGGTTGCCGGAGCGTCCTCCTTCGCGGCAGCCAGAAAGGGGTAGAAGACTGTCGTTTCAACGATGGCATAGAAAACGGTTAATGACGAGGAGATGAGAGGGATTGTGAGTATGGGACTGGGACGAAGGCCCACGGTCGTTGGGGTCGACATGGCTGCGAGATTGAAAGTGTGGGAGGGTACTGACGCTTCGAACAGTGAGGATGGAGACGATATTGAACACTCACGCGGTTATGCTCTTGAGATACATTATATGTACACCTTTGTGGCACGCCTTACCTTTCCCCAGAGAAGGTGGCACGAGGACTGTTGTGGTGGTGTGAGTGGAAGACGCAGTCATTTGTGAGCGGGGATCGCGGATGAATGCAATCCGAATTTCGAAGTGTTTAGAAAGTTCGGGCGTTGACGAAGGCGTCTGTTCGCAGCAATTAACAGTTCCTTAATGCATGGATGTCATAGAATGTGTATAGTGTTGAGGACTGGAGGTCGACAGGGGACAAGACAAATCTCCTGAGCAATTGGGCTGCAGCTGCGGAACACGAGCTTCTCGGTGCAGGGCGCACTTTCCGCATGGCAATAATTGACTGACACCTGCAGGAGACATGCGTGGAAGGAAAAGCTGAAGATGGACATTATACAATTCCCATGTACGAGAGTTCTGCAGCAATTTTCGGAGGATTTCTGGCAGTTCGTTCATGTATCCATACAGTATCCATGCAAAGCTCACAGCATGTCTCTATACACAGATATTCCACGATATGATCAGGGTGATTACGTCGTGTGTTGATGAATTCGACCTCCGCCTCAATGCTCGTTGCAGTTAAGCTCCAGGGGCTCAAGGCCTAAAAAGAGTGAAACCAACTAATGGAGCGACGCTGCTATCTTTAACTGGACCAACGCGCTTTAGGCTTAATTAGCGCAGCCGTGGACGCGATTGACTCAGTGGTTCCCCTCCCCAGGTCCCTGTCTTGGCTAGCGATTGCTCCCACACCTCCAGAACGCGTATCACGAACTCGATCATGTTTGCGCACAGCAATTGGTTGTTGATATCAACAAATGAAGAACTTGTATCATGATGAGACTGGCGAACAGGTGCCTGCGGTGACAACAGAGGCAGCGTTAAACCAGTCTATCGCCGATTTTTAATTAACCCTCCTCCAATGCAAAGCGCCTGTCCTATTCCTGTTCTTGACCAACATATTGATAAAGAAGAAAATCCCTGACATATTGATGGTCCTAGTCATTATTCAAAGTGGCACCCTTTATTCTTCATCAGTCCAGATCCCCGATTTCCACTTTGGCCCTCTCTGCCAACCACACCACAGACCCAGCAGAAACCTCGTTAGTCTGGACCTATCATCCCTGCCTACTGGCATCATCTCATATCTCCAGTTTCTCTCAGGGCCGATCCCTGTATCCACGTCAAAAAGTGTACTTTGAGATACTCAAACCTCACTTTCACTTTCACCAACTCAGTAACCTTTTCGTCTTTCGCAAAGAGTAAGGAGAAAGTCGCATATATCGAAGACGCACAGACGGAACGCCCTTGGAACAGGGTAAAGGAATGTCCGTTGTCATTCCGATAAAGGTGGCCGCGAAACATCCCACCATGATAAGCGAGCCATAGACATTACGTCGCTTCAATGCAACCCACGTCTGCATCACAAACCCCAGAGCTTTCAGCACATCTTTGCAGACGACGATAGAACGCATTTTCAACGAAGAATGCTTGGAGATACATCAGTCGATTTTTTGGAACAAGATCTTGGTTCTTGATAATCGCCCTTCGATACCAACAGGATGGCACCAACAGATTCTTCAGAGTCTTCTTGGCCGCTGGCAGATTATTTCTGGATTGCCGGTCTTGATGGTCAACAGCTATCTGATGCTTTTTCTCAACCGAGATGGTCATACGAGGTTAACGACAGCAATGGCATCGACTCCATTATCCAGGAAGAAAACACCACAGCCAACGATCAGTCTTCTATACTCCAGTCTCCTCGGCCGTCTATCAATCACTCAAGACATGACTCATACCAGCGTCTTTCTCAGCTCTCGGATGAAGCTCGATATTCCATCAGAAGTCTGAACAGTCCAGTTCGAAGCAATCGCAGTAGCCTTACAATCAAGCCTACAGAGAGTATCCCAGCTCCTCGAATGTCAACTGCTATTACCGAAGTAGACTTCGAAAAGGCAATGAAGAAGTTTGCATCAGATCGGGATACCTTCTTTCTTGACTTGTCGTTCAATTCCGCAGAGAAAGCGAAACCTACTCGACCAAAGTCACGAATACAAACCCAGAAGATCATCGTGCCGGATGAGCCCAGTCCGCTGCCAAATCGTAACTTTGGCAGCATTCGAAGACATCTGTCTTTCAAAGATATGGCCAGTACGAAACGCCAACCGTCCATGGCTCGGAAAGTCAGCACGCGCACTTCCCGTAGAATGAGCAGCTACAATTCGGTCATACCAAGTCCAGAATCTTTTCACAATTCACCCAACGAACACCCATTGAGGCGCAAATTTGAGCCTGTTTTGCTGGAGAGATACCCGCGACCATCGGTTCTTGACCGAGCACAAAGAAGGGGGTCTTTTCCAGAATACGTGCCAATGTTTGCCTTTCCCAACGATATCACAATCGTTTGTGCGGATATAAAGCCACGGTCTACATGGCACGAATTCTCCATGACTGCAGCTGATAACTCCAGGATATCGGCTGTCCAAGTCACAATCTGGATTCCTGTAAGCCCCGAAGTGGCTGACAACCTGGACAAAAAGTGTGACGAGTGGCGCAAAAATCATATGTCGGAAGCCGAAAGAGAAATGGCATCCTCTCTGGAGGAAAGACTGGCAGTTGAAAACGCAAAACTCTCCAGACTCTTAGCTGCACTCTCCCGTGTCCTCCAAGGATCTTCAGAAAGAGAAGAACTAGAAGACGAAATCAGCGCAGTCGAAGAGAAGATCAATGTCATGTCCGACATGTTGCGGCCGCTACGCCATGGGTCGTCCTCGGATATTCAAGGTCTGGACGCAAGCGACACACGTTATTGGCTCCCCAGAGCCTATGGTATCCTGGGCAGAGACAGCAGAATGGCCAACTTCTGGAGGCAGTGGCTACGTGCCATTGTTGTGCCGATGATGGATGGTGAGATTCTACGGGTTCCTGCCAGCTCCCCCAAAGTCGGTATGTGGCAGCCACTCGAAAGATATGTCGCTACGATATGTCTCGATGCTCCCCGGCCTATTTCTTCCAAAGTACAAGTTCAAACCTCCATACGAGAACTACAACTATATGCAAAGAAGGAAGCTCCCAATGAACTTCCAGGAAGTCGAACAACCGACCTATATCCACTATTCAGGACACTCACCATACCCAATATCATACTTCTTTTTGAATACGTCTTGGCCGAATCCAAGATTATCCTCCTCTCCTCTCATACCTCCATGTTGCAATTGGTTGGCAAGGCGATTTTGGACTTGATTTGGCCGCTTGAGTGGGCCGGCATCTATATTCCTGTGCTTCCTTCCCGCCTGGTTCAGGCGCTTGATGCCCCTTGCCCCTACATCTGTGGTATCAACCGCAACTACGAGAATTATGACCTGCCAGACGACGATTATGTTCTGGTCGATCTGGACAGGAATGAGTTGCACAGCATTGCACCACCACCATGTTTGCCCCAACGTCAACGGAGAAAATTGATGTCGTTATTACATCAAGCAGTACCCTTACACCACAGCTTCGGTGTAACACCTGGGGCGCCCGCATACATCGTCGAGACCTTCCCGAACAACGCCTTCTCCGCCGAGCTTGACTCCGTCTTCACAGCTGTTGCCAAGTCGACGAACTTGGACAAGTTGACAAGCCTCAGTTCCGCGTCGTTTGGACCGCAAGCTGCTTCGGAGACTCTTCGTCGTGCCCCAATGCTGAACGTATTCCTGGCTTCTGGTACGGCGAATGGCAAGACGATGGAACGGCCCAGGACTTCGTCGACTGCACGACAATCAACCTACACAGACTCGGACGGCATATCTCCCACTAGCGGCAGCTTCCCCAACGCGTTCAACTTTACAACGTCTAGGCACGACTCTGGATATGCACTGCAAACGTCCTTGCGCGAGAAACGATCAGGACACTTCGACTCGATGTCGAAACGAAGCATCTCCGTGCCTCAACAGATGATAAGAAAGGCTAGTCTACCGTTTGTTCGGCACAATGCTAGTCCTTCTACTGGCTCATATCCTGACCCGATGAGAAATGGCTCGACTTATGCAAATTCAGCATACGCACAGTCAACGTTGGCAGCGTCTAGTATTATGCCGAACATGTACGTACAACCTGCAAGAAATGTGGAAGGGACATGCTGGGTAGAGGGTCATTGCTTGCAATGGCGGGGTTTAGAGGGTCCTTCCACGTGTGTCCTCTGCGACGATAAGGCTCAAGATGGGTATTACCGATGTTCTGGTTGCGGCTTCGTCATCCACGATCGATGCGTCTCACAGATCACGATTCCATGCTCAGCGGCTTTCTACCCCGATCAGGTCCGAGCTGCGTTTGCAAGAGGTTTTGGCACGTTGTTCTATAACTACCGGAAGTTTATGCACCCGGCGCCTCTGCAAAAGAAGAAGCTCGGAGCAGTATATCAATTCGACAATGAGGCATTTATTAGGAGTCTCCCTGCCGATCACGCAGCTTACGTGGAGATGCTGCAACAGACACAAGCCTGGAACGAGTTCATCATCGATCGCGAGGAGAACGTTCCAAAACCTTCAGTAGCCCTGTTTGACGCCATAGTCTCGGCAAAACGTGGACGAGCAGGGTTGTTGCGATCAGGTCTGAATCGAAGAAGCTTCCTGCCACGATCTCAGTCCACTGCTGCCCAAGCAGATATTCTGACGGACACGTCGCAGCATCAATGGCGGATTATTGCTGTGCCTTGCAGTACGGAACGGCCAGAGCTTGGTGCAGCAGCAAAAGGACGCGATTATCATACCGTTATTACCCGCACACCCTCGAAATTGGAGGACGGACTATTCAAGCAAGAAGAAGTTGTCCCAGATCTGCCCACCATTCGCAAGCCCAGAGCACATACACTGAATGGAAGGATGAACGGGCTCAGCATGCATGCCCCCTAATATACCCTACACTCGGCAGCCGCACATGCACATGTATCGCATACGCAAGGAAATCTCAGTTTTGTAAAGATATTACGACACCCTTCGCCGCGACAGCAGACTTCCTGTACTCAACGAGCCCCGCTCGCCCATCGAACTCCGCCACTGGATGGCAAGCTGACCCAGCACAGCCCTACCATCTCTTCTCATACTGTCCTTGAGCTCTTCCAAGCCCTCCGACACACCTTGTTCCTGTTCCACAACGAAAGCAACCTGAATGACATCGCGGGCGTTGAGCAGCGGATTCCGCACCTCGACACCATCCTCCTTTTCAGCATCCCAGTTCAGCGAAGTCGCTTTGAACGGCGCTTTCGCTTGCAGTCTTGCCTCCTCAAGCACGATGGCCGTATCTGACACATTCTCCAACTGCGCTTCCAGGACGTACCGGAGCAATGTCGCTCTGCCATAAGGGCCATGTGTTTTATCGGGGACTTCGATCGACGCCAGCTGAGTGGCCTTGGTCCGAACGCTCAAGCAGGGCTGTGCGAGGAACTGATACAACTTTCGGAACGATCTTACCTTACCGCTCGTCGCTTGTCCATCGCCGGATGTGGTCTCCGTGTAGGTCACGTTCACGGCAAGGACATGGTTCCCTTCTTCCTTGAGGTCGAAGCGTATGATGCACTGCAATGAACTACCTGGTCCGGTCTGATCGCTTTCAGACTCAGCAGCATGCAGTTCCAGCGGTACAGACTGTGAGGGCGTCTGCATTTCCGCCAAGATCCGCGTGCCGGAGACGGACTTGGTGCTGTTCCCAGGCAGGAGCTCATTATTGGCGCATAGTGCACAAGCGAATGTCTCGCCAACATGGGCGGACCCGAATGACGGTGGGAGACCTAGATTGTTGGATAGGATGAATTCTTGGTCGACCCCGTCCGCGTTGGAAGGGTATGCAAGTGATGCCGTCCGCGGGATTTTGGTGTCATTTTCAATCTCGAGTGGGAGCGGATGTTGTTGGACCAAGGATGGTCGTGAGAGCCTTTTTGAGTGAGACTGGATTAGATACTTTCGTGTTGGACTGGACTGGACCAGAGGAAACAACTCTACCTTAGAACTATTCACGTTGTATTAGCAAAGCAATGAAATTGTAATCACATAATAGACCCTCCATTTTATTTGGCCTGTCTTACCTTTCAGCGAGACCGAGTGAGGTTCTTTGGGGAAGTTCCCTGTATCGGCACGAGCGCGAGCCATTGGGGATATCTGGGTTGATGGTGACTAAGTCATCGGAAAGTACGTCTCACTGACTCGTTCCATAGTAATGTAGCATGTGCAAGGAAGAGTGGTACAATCAAGGCTATGACAACAGAGGTACGAAGAAGACGAGGTACAGACGCTTAGTATCTGCCAGGTAGGTACAGCAGGTTTGGCAAGTTCTTTGGTTGTAGTAAAGCAAACTTACGAACAGTGCCGCTTTAACGTTCACACCACAGTCTAACAAGGTATTTTCGAATCACTCTTTGACTCAACTTCCCATAAGGCTGGCATCATCACGTCTGGGAACACTGGTGCATTACATTCGAAAGTCGACAATTCTGGCCTCGGCGCCGTTTTCTGCCAAAGGTCCGAGAACAAGATTGCGGCCTAAACGGGTCTCCCATGATTTATGATATCAGGAAGCCCAGGTATTGACGTCGCCCATTGCGCCGTAACAACGTGAACGGCTGGTGCTGACGCCGAGCGCCGATTACTTAGATAATACGCTCAGTCACCCGGAAGTTATGGGTCTATTCTCACCGTGTAAGATAGACTTCACGACTACATTACTAATGACTGATCTTTGGCGGCATCGTCTGTAGGTTACATATACAGCTTGTAGTGACTGTTCCGACATGAGAGCGCCTGATAGTAATTTAGTCCGCTAGACAAACCAGCCTCCAGTCACGCCTGTCGCCTGTCGTATCGCATCGCATCGCATAGCCGCAGCGCCTCCAACCCCGCACTTCTGCTTAAGACCACTCACAGTCTAGTCCCTCAATCGCGATGACGCCCAACGTCAAACCAATCCTCATATCTGGAGGCGGACTCGCTTCCCTCCTACTCGCCCAGTCCCTGCTCCTCTCGAAGATCCCGTTTGTGGTCTTTGAGCGCGATGCCTCTCTCTCCTTTCGTGGGCAGGGCTACCGCCTGCGCCTCTCCTCCGAAGGCCTCGATGCCATCGAATCCGTACTCGACGAAGCCTCATTCAAGAAATTTTACGATACATGCGGCAAGACCACCGGTGGCGGGTTCGTTGCCGTAAACGCCATTACAGGCGAAGTGATCGGACGCAACCCCGGAGGTGAGACACTAGAGTCGCGCGAGGGCAAGATAGTGGGCATTGCACGCGGGGATATGCGACGGTTGTTTCTCGAGGGCTGTGTGCCGCACATGCAGTTCAACAAACAAGTCACAGGATACGAGAAGACGGCTGACGGCGTGCACGCTGTATTTGCAGATGGCTCAAAGTCGGTAGAGGGCTCGATGTTGATCGGCGGCGAGGGCATCAAGTCGCAGGTTGCAAAGCAGCTGTCTGGGGAAAAACTGAAGGTTTTTGATACGGGTGCCAGAGGCATTCACGGACAATCGCCGACGACAGCATTCAAGGGTCTGGGTGAGGGGGTGTTTCGGCTTGTCGATGATACCCAACCACATGGACAGATCTCAATCATGACGAATGTGCGGGCAGGTGATATGGACAACCCGAATATGCAGTTTGGATGGACTCTAGTTGGTCATCCTGGCGCAATCAGAGCTCCGAACGACGATTACACCATTGTCGGCAAAACAGCTGCTGATATTGCCAAGGCACTGACGAAAAACTGGCATCCTCGATTCAAGCCGCTGTTCGAGGACATGGTTGAAAACGAGGCGGCCTTCTGGAAGATCACGTGTTCAACGCCCAGTGGCGTGCCCGAGTGGGAGAATGATCCCCGGGTCAGCGTCATTGGAGACGCTGCCCACTCTATGACACCGGCTGGAGGGATCGGAGCCAACACTGCAGTGCAAGATTCGGCGTTGTTGGGGAGGTTGTTGCGTGAAGCTGGTGGGTACAAGGACGGCGTCACAGCTGAATATGAGAAGGGCATGAGGGTCTATGGGAGTGAGGCGGTTAAAAAGAGTTATGGGCTGGCGTCAAATTCGATGAAGGTGAAGATCGATGAGGCGACGACTCCGACGGTCTGAAATGCCGTATGTGCTCAGTCAACTTTGGCAAGAGAGAATGGATATGAGGTCGCGGAGCCATTTGAGGCGAGATGAGTGAACCAGTCAGCGGAATTCTGGGGTCATTTGTCATACCCGTCAAAAAGGCAGAAATCACAATGCTTCAACAACACCACTTCCTAGCCGTTGGCATGCTATCTTCTGATCAAACGCTCAGATACCCGTCTTCATGATCAGCGCTGGCGACTTATCCACGGCGATCCTTCCTTGGAACCACGCGCAAAATGCCTACTAGTGCTTGAGCCTTTGAGTGCTCATGGTAGCGCGTCGATCTGCTATTCTCGCTGTGTCGCTCAATGGAGACGATCAGCATCAACGCAGAAGATCCAGATTCTGCGAACTGGGTTATTGCCATATCATCTTGCCATACTGGTCTGAGCATACCTCGCAGGAGAAGGGGAAAGGGCGATTCAGATGGTTCCGAACTTAGGCTCCCGCCGCTATCGATGTACCAATGGGATGTTCTTCTTGTTTTCTATCTTCCGGAGACCAGCCCACCAATGCGGCATGAGCTCTCGTGACGATGATGTGTCTACATCAGAAAAAGCATACGTCCTCCGCAATCTCTTTCATGTTCCTTGCGAAGGTAGCGCTTTGCCCCGCGCTCTGCAATATAGATCACCGAATCATGAGTCTGTTCTTATGGCTTCAGGCTGGTATTCTGCTCCGCAATGTGGTCGTCAGATCAAAGACGCTTTGCAGAACCCATGGTAAGTGCAGATCGCACACAGTGAAAGCTATATAGCCCATCAGTTGAGCCTGCTCTACTTCCCATCTATTCCTACTCTTCCCATCTATTCGTACTTCCCCATTCATTCCTACTCTCCCCATCTATGCCTATTCTTCCCATCTAGTCCTACTCTTCCAATCTATTCCCATCCTCCAAGCCAAAGACCGGCAGGTCAAAGGTATACCGAACCTGCGTTGGGCTTGTGCCAAGTCTCATCTGCATCTTCAGCCTCCCATCTCTTCACGTCGGACGCCAACATGGCAGCCTTGGGTCCTTGGTTTATACCAATCACTGTGACCCTTGGCGGTTTCTTGTTGGGCAACGTGGCCAAGGAAGACCCATTTACACACCGTCCAAGTCACTCCACCCCCAAGGATACCATTGTACGCATGTGGGCTGGGATGGATGCAAACAAGAGTACCAGTCAGGATACCAGCCTCGCAGGGTGAGTGTTCATCTTCTCGAAAGACTGTGCCATCGAAGCACAAATATTTTGATTTCGATATCCTGTTTTTACCGATATCCTTTCTGACGACTTCAGGGCCACACCTCAGGTGGTATTGTATGATGAGCGTGGAGACCATATAGGTGATACCTGGCCGGACAAAAATATACCGGAGGGCGGATTTTTTGACTTTATGTGAGTGTCGCTTCTTCCGGCTCTCGGGCAGCCTTCTAATGGAAGCAGTGTTACACCAGACGTGGAGGGCAACAATGTTCGTCCAACCTACATGCAGATCAACCACGGTAAGTTGCAGCCTGTTAAGCCTGGCGTTCAGACGTTTTAATGCGCTATTAAATTCCTAGTCATGTATGATGCTCTTTGCATCTCTGCCATTCAGGTCCAGTACGCAGAAGGAGGTTCGAGCACGATCTATGGTGACATCCCTGCGAAATTTTGTGGCTGGGCGTCATACCCTTCAATAACTCAATTCCGTGTTGGGAGTGATGGCAAGGAAATATACCAACCATGGTGCTTTTGGATGGATGGGAATGATAGCGGGAATCCCCCCTGGGAAGGCGCTACTTGGACTCCTACCGACCACTTCGCCCAATCAGTCAATCTCCACATCCCCGACTTCGACGGCCAGCCAGATGTCATATCTGCCTACCAAGCGAACCGGGATCTAATATGCAACAGTGAGGGCCGACTGCAGGCTCATCCGTGGGTGCCCGAAACGATCTCCTTCTTCAGGCCGCCGTTGTCGTATGGGAACACCACCAGCGATCTCGATGGTGTCTCACACGAGAAAAACAACCTGGATCCCAACATCGTGATTGACGACTTTGTCGGTGCCAACAAGTGGCCACAGAGCTCGGGGAATCCCCATTTCGTGGTAGACTACGAGTGGCATTGGAACTGGCACGATTTCACAAACTACAAAAAAAGAAGCCTTGCTGCGCGAGAGGCAAGTGGTAGCCGTCATGGAAAGTTATATGCTGTCTTCGAGAGTGATGACCCAACTCTTAGCGCCGATTATGTGTGCAGCCAACGGAACGTCTTCGGTCCGCACTATGCCAACGCGCAGGAGCGTAAATTCTGCAACCTCGACGATCGCACTGTGTGGCCTTTCTGTGATGACACCCACACAACCAACTGCTTCGACATGGAGAGCCATACACTCTGGGGCGATGCGTCTGCTCCCGCAGGCGGTAGCGTGGGTACATTTGGTGTGGGTAGTGAGGCTGTACGCACCGCCATCCTGAGTCTGGACGGTCGGTCAACCTTGGGCTTGTGAGGCCATGGTTCAGCCAAACCGCCTAGCCACAGGAGTTCGACCATATTCTGCAGGAAACCTTAGGTGGTCCCTTCAACAACGGACACTGCCGCTGGGTATTTGTTATTGAGACTGGATGGCGTTACTGAGGTTGAGTGTGGCTGCATTTTGTATTTGGTCTCTTTGAGAATGTTATAGTCAAAACCTCTTTCAACAAGAAGGTCACGGTAGTTAGTTATTCGAATTCAGCATAGGCCGAATGTTCATCATCGCCGGTTTTTTGTTGTGTACGTCCTCGACATGTCGTCGTATTGTGCCAGTAATCCCAATCCCTACTCTTGGCAATCTTCGCGTGAATCCTGGTTTTGTTGCTGGTCGCCTGTACGACGACTTCTGTTTACCGGCCCGACGCGTCGCCCGCATTTTTGTTAAACCTAGAAACTCAAACACCTATTGTACCATCATCCAAACTATTGTCAACCACAACTTTACATGTTTCAGATCTTCACAACATGCGTATGACTCGTGCCGCCCTTCGAGCCCAAGCTCAAGACGAAAACAACTTCATTCATGAAGACTACGAGGCAGACACAACTAGGGAAGATGCTGGTACAATCATAGAATCCGACCGACCAGCTCTGAAGGACATAACCAACGACAAGTACCCAAGTGCGGAGGACAATCGAAGCCCTGAAGAAGAGTCGGGAGTGGCGCTAGCTAAGAGGAAGGAAGAGCAGATCGGAAAGGACGACTCTAGCGAGGAACCCGTACAAGGGGAACACGGAGAACAGTCGCAGGCCGGGTCTAGAGGTTCACAAGACAACATCCAACAAACACCAGAGCTTGCCGTGATCCAGGCAGACACCATGGACGGTCGAACTGCCTCTAGTATAAAGAACGTCGCAGCTCAACAAATCCCGGCTATCGACCTGACCTCGACTCCTACAAAACCTCTTTACGACGCACCCAAAACACCTAAATTCGACCCCTCCATACACACGCCCGCCCCGGATATGGCAACAGCAACCCCAGACACGACTGAAGATTCTTTCCTTGACAACATCAAATCCAGATCTCCCAGCAAAATGCACTCTGTGCAAGAAGACTCCCGGTCTCCCTCATCCTACACCGTGGAATCAAGTTTGCGAACACCCAGAATAGAAGACTCTGTCGAAGCGATAGACGCACTTGAAGATGCGATTGAAGAGATCTCCGATAAGATACCTGACCTGGACGGCCTCAAGATCGAATCTCCTATCAAATCTCGCAAAAACACGCCAGCACGCGTGACTACAACAAAAACACCAACTGCATTGAGGAAAGCAGAACGATCACCAGTCAAGACCGTTCGAACTCCCTCCGTAAAGAAAGCCTCGAAAGTGACAGTCAAGCCTGCTCCAGCGCCTCGACCCTCCACGGTCGCACGCAATGTCCCAATCGCCAGACACACCTCAAAAGCACCCGTCGCTACGAAGAAACCTATCGTCGATAGCCTCAAAGCACAGGACTCCTCGGCCTCGACCTTACCACCACTGACATTCTCAAACTCTCCAGCACGAGTCCCATCCCAATCAAACACCACAAAGAAACGCGTTTCCAGCGCAACCCTGTCAACCAACAAACCCGCCTTCATTCCCTCCAAATCCGTCAAACTCCCAACGAAGTCAACATTCTGCCTCCCAGGGGAAGCAATCTCTGCCAAACTCAAAGCTCAACGAGAAGAACGACTCAAGCGCGAAGAGGAAGCTGAGAAGGAACGAAAGATTTTCAAGGCTCGGCCAGTACCTGTAAAGGTGGCCCGGCCGAGCCTTGCCCCGCGTGAAAACAAAGCCAGCCAAGCCAGACTCAGTATTTATGCAGGCGGCGTGAACAAGGAGAACGTGGCGCCCACGAAGAAATCCGAAGCGAAACAGCGGCCGTTATCGCTCAGCGCGCAACCAGACACGAACAAAGCAAACTCCAGCGTTCGCCGCATCACGAGTGTCACAGTGGCGACCAAACCCCGAGTATCATCACTGCAATTGACGGCGGGCCAGAAGCTATCGGTTACTAAGGAAGACGTCGAGCAGCAGAGAGCCAGGGGTCGCGAGGTGTTTGCCCGAAACAAGCTCGAGATGGAAAAGCTGGAGAAGGAGAGAAAGGAAAAAGAAGACGCGGCGCGTAAGGCGAGGGCGGAGGCTGCGGAGCGTGGAAGACAGGCAAGTCGCGAGTGGGCGGAGAAACAGAAGAAGAAAGCTGCTCTGCAAAATGCTGCGAAAATGGCAGATAGCGGTCAGGGCCTGAACGACGCAATGGTTGCTGCTTGACAGATTGTGTGATCGGGTATTGATGCTCATGAAAGTGTTTCTAGCGCTGGTGTTGTTTTTGGAAAAGGGATTCGTTTTGTATGTGGATATTACACCTAGGTGTTGTATGAGTCCTGGTATCACATGCCGACGTAGTCTTATATTTCCCCAACTTCTCGGATATCAGCAACGCTTGTGGTTTCCATATTCATGATCTCAATCCTCTCACCAGTGATCACCTCGATTGTTTCGGAGTTTATACCGGTTCCTCCTTTCACAGACACCCGTTCCACGGCAGTCACCACGAGGATACGGTCGCGTGGGCTACGGCTTTGTCAGGCTCTCCTGGCATCTTTCATACTCATCTTGACAGCACAGGCGGCCGACATCATATCTTCGGAGGGCGCGTTCTTGCCCTACTTCAGCATGAAGCAGCCACGAAATGGGGGTTACCTCTTTCCTGCTTTGATGAGGGATTCTCTCTCTGTCTCTTCTGCTGCTTGGATGAGAGATGTACTCTTCGCCAACACCATTACTCCATCTTATTTCACTATCACTTTGACACTCATTTGAACCCACCAAAATCAACATAGCTACCACTCGTAACGATCCTAATAGACCTCCGGAAGCCTACTTTCGTGGGCTACGGATTTGTCAGGCTCTCCTGGCATCTTTCATACTCATCTTGACAGCACTGGCGGCGGACATCCTGTCTTCAAAGGGCTCGTTTTGGTTCCTTGTATTGATGGACCCTCATTCCTTGAATCATTGCGTAGCTTACTAATATGAGTACAGATCAAGCCTGTTTCCAGAAAAAGTGGCACCGTCTGACCGCTGTTGCTCTCCACGTTCAACTAGATACCGTTCGGTTTTTCGTCCCGGAGCCCTTCGCACACAACGATATAGCGCTCACGTTTGGCTGAAGGAAGGTCATCACTTCTACCACGTATTCCTTACCAGCTTGGGTGTGAGGCACCCGCTGTGGTGAACGTGCTGGATCATGAATTTACAGCGTCGGCGTACTCCCTGTCAGACGGTGCCACTTTTTCTGGAAACAGGCTCGAGATCTATTATCAGCCAGGATTTGCCGTTGTCTGGGTCTTCGTAAGTCACCTACACTTCTACTAGGCAGCTCAAAACAAGCAAAACTCACATCACATAGAGTGCATGAACCATCATATACTCTCTCAGCGCAGCTCTCCTGCCACAGCCACGTCCAAGATCAAGTCTTGTTGTCTGGATTCTGGTACTCGACCTCCTTACCGCGGGAATATGGTTGGTGGCTTTCACATTGCTATTTAAATTTAGCGTTAGTTTGGGTTGGGCAGTGGCGCCAGCAGGAGAGATGGTGTCGAGCACAATGATCAGCGCTGTTGACTTGTATGCTCTGTCCCGGAGATTTTCAGTTCGATCATCCACCACCCTCCTCCTTAGGCTGTACAGGTATCCTGACCAATGGTACTGGTAGGGTTTGAGTCTTCCGTGCTTGTACATGTCTTTTCCTTTCTTCTTTCATCTTCGTCCCTGTACTGTCACCTTCGTCCCCTCCTTCGACGTCCGCGTCTGCACCGTCCTGGTCCTGCGCTGACGGTCTTGGAACTTTCACTGCAGCGTTGAGGTTAGCTTGTCCTTGTCGCATTTCCTGTCGGGGTAGCATGTGCCAGGCTAGGTTTAATCAGACCAAACGGAGGGGGGCGAGGTGGGAGCCATACTTGCAGCCATACTTATCGCCCTCAGTACATTCTCCCAGTTCGCTAGAACCAAAGCCACGCTCTGAGTACCATCTCTTAGAGTTGTGAGTTTCGCTTCTAGAGTCGATAGCTGGCTCGCTAGGTTTGCGCTGAGATCGCGGAGTTGGCGTAGATTGTCGAGCTCTGCACGCTTCGCGTTGATTCGTGTTTGGAGGAGTGATTGACTGGGCTGGCGGAGGGAAGATATCGATGTCGATGTGTGGTTGGTTAGACTCGACTTTGACGAGGTGGGGTAAATGTTCGTTGGGCGTTGAGCGTAGGACATTCTGAGCGCTATGTCGTTGATGATATTGCTGGCTCAGTCGGTGCTCATAGTCTGATGGAGTGCGTTCACGATACAATTATTGCCAAAGTCGCAGGGACTGAACGTTTAGGAGGGGATGTTCAGTACCGCACATGCGACACAGATAGCGCGGGCTTGAAATGCGGCCGCATTGATAAGACGCGTTGATTGGCGGGCTTCAAAATAGACGCTATTCCATAATGGAGCAATGTAAATACACAATCTGCAGTGAATGTCACCGATGCCACTTGATAACATATTCGCAACAAGGTATCGGTACAGAAGACCTTGAGCAAACCACTGCAGTGTCTCAACTAACCTTGACTTCCTGGTATGCCTATCCGACGGAGAAATATTGGTGCTGGCACGGAATATGGCGAAATTGAACGAAGTTCCTCCCCCACCAATTGAGAATATCGATGCATGTATGTTTCTGGTCTACCGAGACATCGCTTGTAAGAGAGACAACGCAGGCGCTAATAGGAATTAATCTAGTGAAGCGGCGTTTTATCCGACAGAACCGCGAGATCGCAAGGGTGAACTCGACACAATCACAACGAATACGCAACCTCGAAGCCGAATGTGCTCGATTAGTCGCCGAGAATGTCTCCCTCAGAGAACAAGCGATTGCCGCTCAGGTCGAAGCCGAAAGGTGGCGAAACGCGAATAGTATGGGAAGAGAAGTCCTCGATATGAAGGAACGATTTGTGTCGAAGGTCAACGAGATGTCATTGCTGCTTGTGGAAATGGGTCAGATACCTGAAAGAGCA
Organism: Exophiala sideris; assembly: GCA_000835395.1. Taxonomy (NCBI): domain Eukaryota; kingdom Fungi; phylum Ascomycota; class Eurotiomycetes; order Chaetothyriales; family Herpotrichiellaceae; genus Exophiala; species Exophiala sideris. The sequence continues at coordinate 6,738,517 of KN846952.1, read as the reverse complement.
GCGAAGCGGGGGAGACGGAAAAGTCGCATATCTGCCTCGCAAAGCCTAGCTGAGCAGGAATGGAGGAGTCGACAGTCGATGCGAGAGGCAGCAGCTGAAGAGAGGGATATGCTGGACGGCAGGTTACCTCCCATCTCGGAAGACAAGCTCTATCCACGACGAACATTAGAGTCTGCTGAGGTGATGGCATTAAGAGATGAAGAGGTTTTGCAGCAAGCTTCCGAATCACCAGAGCTAGGTCCACCACCTGTGGCGCATTTCGATGTCGGTGATGTTGTTGCTTTCGACACTGCAACAACCGAAAACAAGAATGATGAAGATCTGGCGCAACTGCCTCCGATGCTGGAGAAGAGACGGAAACGACGGACAAGCGCCTTACTGCAGGACATGCCGATTGAGGAGCACTCAGAGCAGGAGAAGTCTGCTCACCAGCTATTAAAATCTGGCGCCAAAAGAAAATTGGATCTGACTGAGTTGGATGAACCTGTCCCCCAGCAACCAAGTGAAATCGACGATTTTGTTTTCCAGCGCAAACAAGACAGCTGGAGCAACCAAGCGGCTCTCAAGAAACCATCCAGATTCACAAGACCTCCTGGTCGCGAGAACGAGGAGATGACAGTTGAAAAGAGTCTGCAGTCTCCGCAGAAGTCTGCAGGAGCTGATAGAAAGATCCTGGCACCCAAGAGTACGAATTCGCCTACCAAGAGGAAGGTCAGGGTGGCGGAGAAATTGTCTTCATCGAAAGATAACGATGAGGAGCGACAAATATCAACCACCAACAGACATGCTAGGAGGTCTCACGTCCGAATTCCGCCTGAGGTCCACGACCTTGTTCTGGAGTCTGAGGCACAACGTGAGTCGAACAACTTACCTCCCAAGACTCCAGCACCACAGGACTCTGACGTCCTGTCTCCAACCTCCACTGAACACTCAGTCCGAATGGCTCACCATACAAGGGAGGCTGCGATAACCAACTCAGTTGAAGATGTATTGAATGGAAGCATCGGCCGAGGTTCTCGTCGCGCAAGGCCAGCAGTCAGCTATGCATTGCCTAACTTGCGAGACAAGATGAGAAGGCCTACCAAGGAGCTGGTTGGTGCAGTTGAGGGATTGGAGAAGAACAAAGAGAACACTGCGGCATCCAATGCGAGAGGGACCAGCACGGAGAGGGAAAGATCGGAAGGCACGAATCCAGCTGGAGATCATGAAGGCATTCTGAAGATGAAGCCGGAAAGGCACGCCAGCGGAGACAAATGGAAGGAACTACCCCTTTCCAGTGACAAGAAAGAAGAGCCGCCAAGCCCCTTGGAGGACAAGGAACGAAAGGAAAAAGATCGAGAGAAATTCTTGGTCAGACACGACCAGGATCGAGCGGGAAAGCGAGACAGTAACGAGCTGGAAAGAGCCGTTGATCGACTGAGTATATTCGATCCGCCAGTATCTTCGCCCATTGACGGAGACAAAGAGAATGAACCACCAGCAATTGCCACGTCCAAGCGGCGGACTTCTACGGCACCAACAGCGAGGAGACACCCGGTGCATCCTGCGTCTTCCTCTTCCGTCGCCGAACCCCAATCATCGTCGATCATATCGCACCCAAAGTCGAGTACCAGAGCACATCTCCCACGACCGAATTCTGCGGCAACCTTGAAGCAGGATTCTATTTCTAGCAGAAGCAAAGGTCTGAGGCACTCGAATAGCGTCAGCTCCGACTTAGCAGATTGTGATGCAAGCTTAGCGACTGCCAGCGCGACTTCGAGCACAGACAGGACCGCAAGCCGGCGCCGAAGTATGATGGTTTAGAGGTCGGCTCTTGTACAGAACTAGGCATGACCAACATTCGAACGGAGCGCAACCTTGTTCGGACCAATGCGTTTTCGACGCCTATTGGCTTTGACACTCGAGACTTTTGGTCCTTTCCTTATTCGTGCGAGAGATGGAGCGTAGGGAAGCTGTCGCAAGCGATTACCCATAGACTTTTGGACTTCTGGATCAGCGCCCTTCCAATGATATTTCCTTTGAGATAATCAGGTCACATAACGATTATTCGTCAGCTCTCTCTTCATGTTCCGTTGCTTTGCTGGTGTCCATTGGCAGCAGTGTACTCAATACTCTGCGCCATACCTAGGACCACGCGATCCAATCTCTTCACGCATTCCCTCATCTCTTTTCGTTTCGCTTTTCGTCGCTCTTCCATGTCCCGCACCTTCTGCACAAGTATTTTGATCTCCTCGGCTTGCTGCTCCTCACCGCGGTCAATCCCTGGCAACTTCGAGATCAGAAATTCAATCTGTTGTGCCTTCTGAACGAGATCCTCGGCTAGCTCCCGCTGCGCATTGGCAAAGACTTGCGGCGCCGCTGGGCGTAGTGGATACGGGGCACGATCTGAGTCTTCCGGGCCTGGAATGGTACCTGATGTCGTGGGTATAGAGCCGTCTGGGTTCGGGGTTTGCGTGGGTGCTGCCGGAGGATTTGTATACGGGTCGTTTGGGTCTGGGTCCGGCCCGATCAGTGGGTGTCGTTGTGAGAGGTAACTTATTGTCGAGAAGAACTGGGTGAGGAGTTGGTCATAGCAGGTTTGCAGCTGCGTGAGGATGTCGTTGGACATGATGTGCGCGAGATAGGCCGAAGATCAAGAGCCAGGATCGTTGTGTAGTAGGTTCTCTAGTGGTGAAACGAGGGGCATGACTTTATTTACACTCTGTGAGCGGAGAAATGTAATAAGTCGATCTCCGCAGGCTCAAGATGCGTTGGTCAGCCTTGCGGAAGTACCGTCATTTCACATGGCTTCCATCGGTTTCAGTGCCATTACTTTGCCTCCCTGCACTTGATAGAAGGATTTTACGACATTAACCTTGTGGTAACACGGTTCGCACATCCCATGATGATCTAGGCAACGACCATGATCAATCGCTCCCTACGCCTCAGGCATTGTGGTAACAACGACATCTGCCTTTACTGAGTCGATTCCCCTACTCGAGCCGCATCTGTGTACTTTCACCCGCCACAACTCAAACCATGCATCAGTCTTTCACGGGCAGTGCCCGGAAGGCGCGTCAAGTCAACCTCTCCGGAAGGAACACTTCAAATCCATGGGCTGCACTCTCGAAGCCTGGTCCAAGTAGTGCCTCATCGACTGTCGCCCAAGCGCAGGCAGATCGGGCAAAAAGGCAGCAGGATCGAGACAGATTGAACGCTACCAGAACGATACAGAAACTATGGCGTGGTCATGCAAGTCGACGGCAACAGAAAGCATTTTGGAGACAGAAATGGGACGAGAACGAGGCGGAAAGGATAGGGTCTTCTGGACGCCCCAATTACAAAGTCCTCCTTGAGACGGCTGACACCATCCCACCTTATCAAGATTCTTCACAACTGCTTCTTCAGATTCGGCTACTTCTTCGTTTTCAGGAGTTCAGAAGGAACATAATTAGAGAAGAGACGGACACCATCAGATTAATCTACTTGGGCGAGGCTCTCCGGCACACCGTCTCGGCCTTAGTACATACAGACCTTGATTCAATATGGCGGCATACTCTTTGGAGACTTGGTGTAGTTGTCGCTCGCCATCTCCGAAGCGTGGTACAACATGATTCAACCCAGATCAGGACATCGCAGGGAGCCCGGTTGTTACAGATGATCACACTTCTTTGCCAGATTGTGCCGGATGAGATAACGCAAGACCCGGCGGTCCTTTTCGATGCGATAGAAAGTGTCCTGAGCACGCAAGGAGAGAGTTCGTGGCAAGATTCCACCATACAGTCAATAGTGGCCATCCTTACGTCCTCTCAAACTCACAAACAGTCGGCTTATATCTCCTTCGCCACGAGAATCCTCAGCCGGGACTCATTCAAAGGCGACAGAGACGTACTGGAGCACCTTGCAGCAGCATTGAGCCTAGAGGACTTGTCAATGGCCCTTTCATCGGAGGAAAACCTGAATCAGAACTCCGATAAACCTGGTGCTGATACCACCCAGTTACTATGGCAATTGGCTCACCTCATATACATGCACGATTTTCTGCACAAAGGATTCGCCGGCCCTAGCACCTATATCGAAGCGACATCAGCACTTCTCGGCCAATGTGCAAATGAGGTTGCAGCAAGGTTGGACATTGCGGATCAGCCTATGTACGGTGATAATGAACCTGGCGCCGAACCTTTGCCCTCCTTTGTGCGAGAGATGATTCTTAGGATACCAGAACAGGACAATGTTCGCAATGTGCTGAACGAGATGGGCGCGGACAAGACGACGGGGACGAATGGGGAGAGGTCGGATTTCGATGCTGCAAAACGATTGGCAAATTTCGCTGTTGCCTTACTGCGGGCGTTTCCCGCCAGGGCGCAGAACATTCGGATGTATTTGTACCAAGGCTCAGTCCGATCAATAGGAGACACGGACATGTCGACTATCCAGTACTTCTGGAGTACAGCCCGAACGACTGGTATCTTTAAAAAGGCTACGCAGAACTACAAAACTGTGTTGTCCCTGCTAAGAGAGGCGGCGCCTGAGACGAACCAGATCGGCCAATCCCCAGTATCGAGGACAGAAATCTCACGGTGGCGAGACGAGTGGCGTATAATACTGCTCTTCCTGGAACTATACACGTTTGTGCTGAAGTTCATGGACGACGATGATTTTTTCGCTTACGAAAAAGCACATTCATTCGGCTTCACCGGAAGTACCTCGACAAGCACTGTCTCGCGAAGAGGTGCGCTACCCCTGGATGATGTTGGGCTGATGACGACTTTCTTGAAGAACCTTGCATTCACGCTGTACTGGAATGCAGCAGATCTCGTCGAGAGCAATGAAGCCGAGGAAGAGGCCAGCTTATCTGCTCTGTTCGGCGGCTCAGGTCAACAGTCAATGAGGCCAATCGAGAAGAAGCAGCAAACATTGACTGGGAATGGTGTCTCCCAAGGCTACTTGAAAGGTCTGGTCACCGGCCTTCTGCGAATGCTGCATGAAAGAGATTCGAGACGGTCTTTTGTACCTGCTAATCATTGGCTCATGAGCGATCAGATCAACATGTCTGGCTTCATACCCGCAGTTGCGGCTGAGGAAGAGAAGAGGCACGAACTTGGAGGCGGACAGGACGCAGAAGAAGAGGACGAAGACACCGAAAAGGCTACCGAGCTTGATATGTCGGCGCTTCCCGGACCAGCTGATGCTTTACTAAGCTCCATGTTCGGCATTCGCCAACCACATATGCCACGATCTAGAGCGTCACGGCAAGCTGAACACGTCGAACGCCAACGGCAGCAGGCAAGGAAGAAGCGCCAGCTCGAGTCTCTGGCACCTCGCCTCGAGATCCTACGCAACCTGCCATTCTTTATCCCTTTTGAAACACGAGTGCAAATCTTCCGTGAATTCATCCGCCTCGACCAGGTGAGGAGACGAGATGGCGCTATCGACCCTGATCAATGGAGGATGTCGGTCGCTACTGCCACACAAGGACGCGGTCTTGACGGACGACCACGTGGATTGGATATAATCAGTCGACATCATGCTGAGATCCACCGTGAAAGTGTGTTTGAAGATGCTTATGGCGCCTTCTACGAGCTTGGTGAGGGATTAAAAGAGCCCATTCAAATCACGTTCATCGACAAATTTGGTTCTCCTGAGGCTGGTATCGATGGCGGAGGTGTCACCAAAGAATTTCTCATGAGTGTTACTAGCGAGGCATTCGACCCTGATGCCGACTTGCACATGTTCGTCGAAAACGCCCAGCGCTATCTCTATCCCAGTCCGTTGATCTACCAGGAGACAGCAGAGTACTTGAGGCGGAATGGTCTAAAGTCCGGAACAGAAGGGTTCGACAAGTCAATGACCGAGCTCCTCCGTCGATTTCAGTTCCTTGGTCGAGTTGTGGGAAAGTGTTTGTACGAAGGGATTTTGATTGATGTCAATTTCGCAGGATTCTTCCTATTGAAATGGGCTTTGACGGGTGGCACGACTGTCGGCTCGAATGAGTCGGCGTATCGTGCAACAATCAATGATGTGAGAGAGTATGACGAGGAACTGTACCAAGGACTGCTCAAGTTGAAGAACTATCCTGGAGATGTCGAGACGGATTTCGCACTTGACTTTACTGTCACCGATACACTTACTACCATGGACCAATATGGGAAGGAAATCACCCGGACTGTTACCACCGAGCTCATACCGAATGGCTCGAAGACACCGGTCACCAATACGAACCGTTTGCTGTACATTGATCGCGTGGTCAGGTACAAGTTGCAACAGCAACCGAAAGCCGTGACAGATGCCTTCTTGAAGGGTCTGGGCCAAGTCGTGCAGCCGATGTGGCTTGCCATGTTCAACCAGAAGGAGTTGCAGAAATTGGTTGGTGGTGATAGCACGGAACTTGACATTGCTGATCTGCGGCGCAATACTCAATATGGTGGTGTTTATTCTATTGGCGACGACGGTCTCGAACATCCTACGGTGCAGTTGTTTTGGAAAGCACTTCAGGAGATGGACGAGGGGGACCGAAGGAAAGTACTCAAGTTTGTCACCAGTACGCCACGGGCGCCGTTGCTGGGGTTCAGTCATTTGAATCCGAAGTTCAGTATTCGCGATTCGAGTGATGACCAGGATCGGCTACCGAGTACCAGCACTTGCGTCAATTTGCTGAAGTTGCCGAGATATGGGGACCTCAGGACTATGAGGGAGAAATTGTTGTATGCAGTGAATGCTGGGGCGGGCTTCGACTTGTCATGAGTGAGGCGGCTGAGTAGGTGAGGTGGTCATGCATTACGGTCGGTCCTCAGACTTTCTTAGCGTTTAGCCAAATCACTTGTTCAGTGTTGGATTGAGATAAAGAGACCGCCGCAAGTGTCGCAAGCCGGTTGGCGCAGAATGGAGCTCTCTTTGCGATGTGCAGAGTACGATACTCATGTTCGTGATGCGAGTGCTGTGTCTCGATTGCATTTCCCAAAGATTGTGACTCCTGACTGTCCCCAAGTAATCAGTGCCTACTCAGGTTACTGTCAGTGGACCAATCTGAAGATACTGGAATCGTGCTTATAGGGGGCTTTGTAGCTGCATGACTGATCGCCATCTCCACCAACATACCCGAAGATTGTCTCTGTACAGACGAAACGCCATTATTCTTCGGTATAGGGACCGGACTGATATCGGTCAGAGTAGACTACTTAATCCCGAGGCATGTATGATTGATTCTGTCTAGAAAAGCTAATCATAAGTATCTTGGCAGGAGAGACGAACAACATGAATATGTCTTGCCCGAATGAACCTTGCAGCGCGTTCGTCTATCAGTATTGGATGATCACTACTCTTTTGGCCCAAAACTTCTCCTCCCCTTCTTCTTTCTCTTCTTTCCTAACGTGATAACATTCAGATCACCTTATGAGGGCCAACGTAATCTTTCTGGCGCCAAAACCAGAAGACCGCCATAAAGATGGTGAGACCACCAGTGATCAGGCAAGTGTAGTTCATGGTTTCTGCCGAGACCGGTAGGGAGAAGGGGAAACAGAAGATGACGACGAAAGCGATCATGTATGCGCATGAAAACGCATTAACGATGTACCCCACGATGCCCGGCATCCAGAACCAGCCGCGAGGGATGTTGGCTCTTCTGCTCAACAAGTGGGGCAGGATTGCGGCGATGTAGGAGAGTGTAGAGAGCACGACGTAGGAGTCCACAAAGGCGGCGAATGCCGTCTCGGATCCGACGTATATCGCACCGAAGATGATGGTAACAATGCCGACAACCAGGATGGAGTTGAAAGGGTTCTGGAATGTGGGATTGATGTGATGCAGAGTCTTGCTGAAAGGTGTCGCGTTTTCTCGCGCCAATGTCCAGAGGATACGGCTGGCGGTGATACAGGCACCAACCGTCGCGCAACATGCGGGGAGGAAGATGAGGATACTCAGACCAAGAGCTCCACCTGCCGATCCAGTTGCTTGCCGGTAGATCTCGATCAAGGGCATGGCCAACGTACTGTCCAGCACATCGTCCAAACTGCTGATACCGTACAAGATGACGATAAGGTAGATGAGAGCCGTGAGAAAGCCAACAATGAACTGAGTCAGGACCGCTTTAGGGATATTGATGCTGGGTCTAAAGGCAAAAGATGTCAGTTGAAAAGTCGAATTTCAAACTTGGACCGGGGGTTTTGCGAACCTGGGGATTTCCTCTGCCAAATGCGAGACGACGTCCGGGGTGCCAACGGAGAAAGCCCCGTTGAGCATTCCAGCAACGAAGACGAAGCCGTTGCTGCTATAGCCTGTCGAGTTGACCCAATCCGTCCAGACGAAACTGTGGCTAGCATACGGTCTCCCGTTGACATGTGGCATGACAGCACAGATGATGATGGTAATGAAGACCCCCATCAGGACGAAGAAGCCGCCGACAGCTTCTATCTTGGGCAGCAGCTTATTCGCGAACAAGACCACGCTGCAGGAGATGATCGTGATGAGAAGGTAGCTCACGAACACATGCCATCTTTGGAGTACAAAGTCCGGATGGAACAGTCCGTACATAGACAGAGTCAACTCGGCCACGATCTCGGCGGTCCCAATGTAAGCGAAAAGCCAGGCGAAAAAGTTCCACCAGCCGGCGAACCATCCGCTGACACGACCATAAGGTCCTGCAGCTACGGCTGCCCAGTGATAAACTATTCCGAGCCATCAACATCTGCAGGTCGGTGAAGACGAGAAAGAAGACAAGAACTTACCTCCACCAGAAGAAGGAATTGCGGATGCAAGCTCGGCGATAGAGGCCGCGACGAACCAGTAACAGACCGAGACAACGATGCTGGTTGAAGTCAGCTGGGACTCTTGCACACTTGTCGTAGCGTCATCTTTCCTACTCACAATTCATAAAGGACACCCGGGGCTCCGCCGTTGTAAATGGCAACGACCTACAGATCCTTATCAGCAAACATCACCCTCCACTGTTTTCAGTGCTCGAGTCGACTTACAATACTGCCACCGATCGTGATCCACGTATTTCCAGTTGTTACTGCATAGCCATACAGGGCGATCGGGCTGAAGATTCGCTGAAGTTCTTGCTCATGACCGGAAGCATTGAGCAGAGTTCCATCGGCAGTCGTGATGACCACTTCCTCTGTGGTATGCGGCACCGTGACACGCTCCTTGGCGTGAGGCACCGCGCTTGCATTTGCATGCTCAGCCATTGTGACGTTGTGTCCAAATGAAAGAGTATAAAGTCCATGCTAGCAGAGGGAAAAGCTGAACAGAGAGGTGGGCGGTATGCTAGGTTTATAGAGGTCCAAGGGAACTCAATGACCGAGTTTTATGCGATGCACCATATCCAAAGGGGGTGGGATAACGTTTGCCGTTGCAAATACCGCCCTGCATCGCAATTTTTTATGAGATTCCCCGTCTTGCTTCTGAGGAAGAGCCATTTGAAGCACTAAGCATGCTCGCAAGGCGGTGGCTGAATTGCGTGATAGCTGGAGATAAAGCACGGTAATGTAAGTCTTCATATTGTGAGCCACTGCAAGCATACTTTAAAAATGACTTCGCGGATCCCACTTAAGCCTAGCATCCCACTCTACTGATGGATAGTGGTGGACCTAGAACTCCATCTCTGTATAAAAGTAGGGACGTATACGCCATCAAGGGGCAGTGGAGCCGTCGTACAGTGGGGCCTACACTATCTTAGTACAATATATCCCACTGTTGGGACCCGCATGAGATTAGTAGCCAGGGCACGAAGGCACGCACTGTAGATGCACATGTGTTTGATGTCTGGAAGATTCGACGAAGGAAATCATAGTATCATACCATCTGCAACAGGTATCTTTTGGGATCTGGCACGGGCAAGAGTGTGCGCGTTTCGAAGCATTCGGTCCTCGATTTCTAGGCTCGTAGAATCGACAACTGTGCTGGAGACTACCTTGCATCGATCATAAGATCTCATTGCCTCGTTTCCACCAGTAGTACAAGCCAAGTTACAAGGTAACAAACCCATATACGAAACGCGGCTCCGAGAAGACATGACAACGGACAAGTTCTACGACTATATCATCTGCGGGTATAGATCAAATCTTTTATTACCTCAAGCCATCGATCCGGCTGATTGTCTGCTAGGGGAGGCACGTCAGGTTGTGTGCTGGCAGGGAGACTGGCAGAGAACCTGAATGTTCAAATTCTCCTGATCGAGGCTGGGCCAGACAGCGCCGACCTGGAAAATGTACACATGGTTGGCGGGTAGGTGAAGAGTCTTTTGCAAGACAATTCGAGATCCCTAGCTGAAGAAAATGGCGCTTCTAGGTGGTCCAACAACTTCGACTCGGAAACAGACTGGAACATTGAAACGGAGCCTCAGGCTGGCGCAGATAACCGTCAGATCAGATGCAGCCGTGGAAGGTTCCTTGGCGGGAGCAGTGGTGTCAATGGAACATTGTGTATCCGTGGAATCAAGCAGGACTTCGATGACTGGCAACTGGACGGATGGAGTGGCGATGACATGTGGCGATGCATGAACAAGGTTCGTTTCCCTCCTCCCCATGATACTGCCGTTAAAAGAGATCGCAAGATCTAACAGATGGAATGACGATAGTCCGAAACTATCCATGGCAAATCGTGGTTCACTCCTAGTGTCAAGGACCATGGGTACGATGGGCCGCTTCACGTGGAGCCTCATGATCTTGCTCCCATATCAGAGTCGGTCAAGGAATCTATGATTGAGCAAGGCTTGCCTCTGCATGAAGACATGTTCGCGACAGGCGAGACCTCTACGGGCTGCGGCCATGTGCTCCGAACAGTTTACCAAGGCACTCGATCGACGGCGGCCGATTTTGTCACCAAAGAATACCGTCGCAACAACATCACCATCCAGACAGACGCCACTGTGGACAGGGTCATCCTCACCGAAGAACTCGGCGGCCTCCGAGCAACAGGGGTTGAGATGGTGACGAAGAGTGGTGAGAAGGTCATCGCGCGTGCCCGAAAGGAGGTCATTGTCAGCGCGGGTGCCTATGGTAGTCCTGCCATCCTCCTCCGCTCTGGCATTGGTCCCGAAGACGAGCTTGAAAAGGTCGGGGTCACACCAAAAGTACACTTGCCAGGTGTTGGGAAGAACTTGCTCGACCACCCTGTATGTGTTACCTGGTACCTAGAAGAGCCAAATGGAACCATGGCACTAATAGCTGTCTGTATCTAGGTCTGCTGGTTCTTTTATGAGGTGAACAAGCCAGGTCTTACCAACGATCATCTCATCCACCATGACAACGGGTACGCCTCGGCATACCAACTTTATAAGGAAAAGAAGACGGGTATTCTCTCGACCTTTCCATTTGGCATCTTTGCCTACACCCGTCTCGACGAACAGCTGAAAGGCCACCATCTATGGGATAAGGCGCCCCGCTGGGAAGGTCGGGATCCCATGGGTTTGACCCCGTCACAACCCAATGTTGAATTCTTCAATACCGAGTTGTACGGTGGACCCAAACAATGGATCGACTTCCCGTCCGACAATCGGTATGTTGTGGGCATGTGTACAGTTCTCTTCAGTGCTCGTTCCCGAGGCTCAGTGACCCTTGGATCGCCAGACCCGATGGAGAATCCAGCTGTGGACCATGCATACCTCTCGGACCCATTGGATCTGCTGGTCCTCACGCAGGGATGCCAAACCATCAACAACATTATGATGACGGGGAAAGCTACGAAGGACATCATCAAGGGTAGTTGGCCTCTGCAACGAAACCACCACACCTATACCTCCCAAGAAGAATGGGTGCCTTATGTCAAGGAAACCGTCACCACCTGTAAGTGCCTTCCTTCAACCCTAAACAAGAGTCGGACCAACAGATGACCAGACGCTAACCTGTTTTTGTCTGTCAATAGGTTATCACCCTGGTGGCACCTGCAAGATGGGCCACATCACAGATCCGATGGCCGTGCTTGATGAGCGAATGCGTGTCCGTGGGGTCAAGGGTTTGCGTGTGGTAGATGTGAGCGTCATGCCGGAGCTGAACAACGGTCACACACAATCCCCAGCTTATGGTATTGGGGAGAGAGCTGCAGAGATCATCAAGGAAGACGTGAAGAGGACTTATAAACTGTAATCAAGACCACCGTCATAAGAACAAGAGTCTGTTTCTTACCATCCGCTCGCTCGCAGAATTGTTGCAATATATTGTGCCGGGCCCATAAGCCAGGAAATGGAACTGTCGGCGCCCGTTTCGTGGCTGTGAACCACCACGATCGTGAGCACGGCACTCTCCACGAGTGAGAATGTATGCTAGTCTTTCAAAGATAGTGACTCCTGACTGTGGTTGACATACTGGGTAATCAGTTATGACTCAGCTTAGGCACCATGGTGGTAATTGGGAAAGTATCTGGCAGGTGGTACGGTACCAACCGTCTGATTTCTTAGGTAGTCGTGATTGGTTGTGTCGGCGAATTCGGTACAAATCTGGGGTAAGCACATAGGAGGGCACGGCGGGTTAGAACTTAGCGGCAGCTAACATCCGAGGCATGAGAAATACGAGATGCCTCCACACCAGGCCCAAGTATGTGCTACCACGAGATAGTGGCCAGACTGAGTTCAGAGCTTCAGCTTTCACATCTCTTTCTGTGTGCTTTTGTTGCTGGAATACTCTTTGGCTTCTGCGGCGGCACGATTTCACGATGACAACCAAGAAACCTCAGTTGTATGCTTCGGACTACTTGAATATTCTCTATGCAGTTACCAGTGGGTGTAAGTAGTCCTGCATTGCGTCACTCACCTAGAGTAAGATGTTGTTGGACAGCTCCTTGTGGACTTAAGATTACACTTCACTGAGGACATGACTGACTCGAGACATGACGAATAGTGGCGTCTCTGACCTGGGCTGCAGCGACAGGATGGGCTCGAGGAGACGAGTATCCCCCAGAGTACGGAAAGCATATGGTGTACGCTGCCGCCCGGCAGATTTTCGAGATCGTGACAGTACCTCAGACTCAGTAGGGACCTTCACCCCACCGACTTTTCGGGCTCCTGGACTGACAAAGTGATTGAAAGAGGCCTCGGTGAAACAACCCGCGATTCATATCTTGGTTGGTGCAAGAAGCACAAGATCGAGCCTTCGATCGTCCAGTTGGGTGAGGGTGGACATGGACTGTTTGTGGGGCCAGCGTCTGCACGCAACACGATATTGTGGTTCCATGGTGCGATTTTGTACCGAGGCGGGTTCCTGGGACCAGCAAGCTGACTTTAGTTCAGGCGGAGGATACAATCTCGGTTGCACGCCTGCGCATTTCGACTTCGTACTCAGCGTGGTAACAAAGGCCAAGGAGAATGGCACCAATCTGCGCGCCATGGTGCTGGAATATGGTATCTGATTGACGCTCTCGAAGCCCGCAAGACGGAAATGGGCTGATTTTCTGGTGCATAGAATTGGCACCTCAAGGCATCTACCCTGTGCAGCTCAAGCAAGCTGCAGCTTCGCTCAAGCATTTGCTGGATTCGGGTGTGCAGCCTTCGCAAGTGAGGTTCCCATCTGGCCCAGGCGTGTGTTCAATATGGCTGACCATGAGGACAGATCTTGATAGCTGGTGACTCTGCTGGTGGGAACTTGACGGCAGGTCTCCTCGGACATCTGTCCCACCCACATGCATCGTTGCCAGGAGTATCTCTGTCTGGAAATCTCGGTGGTGCGCTCCTCTATTCTCCTTGGGTCAGTTTCGACACGACCAGCAGATCTTTCAAGAGAAACATCAAAAAGGATGCATTAAGTATCCGCGCTTTGGAATCCTGGTCAAGAAATTTCATGGGTGCTGGGAAGAATCTTCCGGACAATTACAACACGCCAAAAGATGCACCTACCGTGTGGTGGAAGGGCCTCAAAGTCAATGACAAGGATGTTGCCATTACGGCAGGCGCGAATGAAGTGCTTGTGGATGGGATCCGTGAGTTCGCTGATCATGTGAAGGTATGCCGGATCCGTGTGGCAGTAGAGAGCAGGCTTACTGATGACAATAAGGTGTACAATCCTAACCTCGAATATGTTGAGTTCCCGAATGAAAGTCACGATGCAATCGTCATGGATAGGTCATTCGGGTTGATGGGACCATTGCGGAGTGAGGATTTTGTCAGGGAGTGGTTGCTGTCAAGAGTGAAGTAGAATGGTTGCTGTCAAGACCGTCTCCTCATCGCTTGCAAGAGGAGGATTGGCCAAGGGAAAGTGTGGTCGTTACGAGGTTGTGAGGTTGTGTCTCCAAGAATGTCTTGAATTAACAGCTTAGTCACGCACTGCATATCGACGCACAAGCCATGGCATGACTGCCTCAGTACGTGGTCATTTTGAATTGTTGGTACATGTTCGGACAAGTCTGCCTGCTATGACAGATAGATCTAGAATATACAATATCTGACGTGATTGGTCTTGCGTAAATGCCATGAAGCATCATTATAACACTCAACAAACACCATCCTGTCCTCTGCCTTGACGTCAACGTCTCCTTCTGCGGGAAGACGAGCTCGTTCTCTCTTCCTCGAACATTGACTCGAAAGCATCCATGCCCTGTACCACTCCTTTACCAGCGAGGGCAGACTTGGTGCTGGGTTCTCTGGGTTGGGCACGCGACTTGGCTTGCAACGTAGCTCGTGGCTTTCCTTTTGCACTTTTTGCGGTGTTCCGTTGTGTCCTGCCTTTGGGTTCTTCATCGAACAGCGCTTCGAAGGCGTCTATACCGTGAGTGATACCTTTCTCCGTGGCTCGCGTGGGTGCTTGCGTTGCTTTCTGCGGGGACACTTGCCCAGCCTTAGCCACGAAAGCGTCCATACCTGTCGTGGCCTGTTTCATGGTGGGTTTGTATGAAGCATTGGGCAGAGGGCGAGTGGTCTTCCGAAACTCTCCTTCCTTGCGCGAATTCAGAGTGTCTGCTTTCGTCGAAAGTTCGGATATAGGCGGCAGACCTCTCTTCGATGCTGGTTTCGCGTCTGTCGGTTTTGACTCTTCCCACAGTCTCATGGGGTCATCACGGAGTTCCTTCTGAGCAAATTGGAGGGCTGCATCTATCGCCGTCTGCGCCTGAGTGCGATCATCTTTCGTGGCTTTGGTCTGGGCTGGAAAGTCGCGATCATCAGGAAACGCGGAAAAATTGTTCATGATGCCGTTATACACTTTGGCTGCGGACCGATGGGTCCTGGGGCTGCTTGTCTTCGCCGGCAAGGCTGACGATGGTGGGATGGACGAATTTAGGATCTCGCGCATGAAGTCCTCGATGGAAAGATCGGAGACTGATAGTTCGGAAGAGCTGTCGACTGTGCCAGGTGCACCTTCGACTGGACTTCCAACAACCACAGAAGTGGCAGATCGTGGTGGACCTTCAATGTGTAGCGTTGACTGTTCATCTGCAGCCACGTTTTTCAGTACTCCGTGCGCCGACGCTTTCTGTACCGCGTAAGTGTCGAGGCCTGCAGCTCTGAGCACCGCCCATTGTAGATTGTGCAGCCCGAATGGCGTCGCGACCGCATTCAATGCCCTCTGGCCTTTCAATGCAGCTTGCATAGATCCAACACTTATGATTTCTCCCAAACCCAACTCATAATGAGTTTCCAGTTGCGCTTGTGCTCTCAGAGTTGTGAGCGCGGATCGGACTTCGTCTTGAGACCCTTTATAGGCGACCAGGCGATCACACTTGGTGGCAACGACCTGATATGGGATCGCCAACTCCCGGAGAACCTCGATCATGTGGCGGTCAGCCCCGGTCGCTCCATGGATTGAATCAAGAAGCACAAAAGCTCTGCGAATGTTCCTTCTTTCGACCAAATAACCCATAATAGACTTGCTCCAATCTGCATGACTGCCGAAGCCATATCCTGGCATATCGACAAGTGAGATTTTCGCAGAAACATCTCCACCCCAGCCTGGGACGGCACCGCCGTCCCGATATTTGGCTGCCAACGTCCAAGCTGCCATGACCTGTGTCGCTCCTGGAGTGGCACTCACGCGATTGAGGTCTTGACTGGTAAGCGCGTTGATCAGGGACGATTTACCCACGTTAGATCGGCCGAGGAAAATGACTTCAGGGACCGGAAGGTCTTCGGGTTGATCCTCTTTGTGTCGCCAAGTATTGCCTGTCCATTGTCGAGACGGGAGATGGTGTTTGAAAAAGTGTGAGGCGGCAGCTAGCTCTTGATGTGTAGGAGGTTTTGTCTCCCAGTACCACGACTCTGCATATCGCGGTTTTCCGTTCGATAGAGAGGAAGATGCATGAAACCTGCGCCTGCCATTCTGGAGATGAACTAAACGTTCTCGAAGACGGGATCGGAAGATCTGTCGGCAAGAAATACAGGTGAATTCTTGCATCAATCGTCAAGGAAGTGAGACGCAGGGGAATGAGTCGATTTCGGAGGGTTGGAAGACTGCAAGGAACTTGTGTAGGCACTGGATCTTAGGATTGAGGAAAAAAGTATGGAGGATTGGCGTTATCGTTCCAGAGGTAGATCTCCGGGCGCATTGTGGCGTTGGTGGCTGTACCTAACTTAAGGTACGAGTACTCCGTACGGAGATCCTTAAGCTGCGTGCCGCATTGCCAACTGCGGCAGAGCAAGCGGCAACGTTCATCATTTTAAATGAGACTGACACCTGCGCCTCGGGTGAATGTACCTGTACAATTCATGGCACATACCATCGGCACCCTCAAATCCTCGTCGTGATGATCAACGCTGTCCTTGTCTTCAATAACAATGGTCAGCCCAGGTTGACCAAATTCTACTCTCAACTGGTACGATGAGCCCGTTCATATTCAACGTGGTCGCTGATCTGATGCTACAGGACACCGCAACGCAGCAGTCATTACTCTCACAGATCTTTACCCTAGTTGCTGCTCGGCCTGCGTCTGCCTGCAATTTCCTACCTCTGCCTCCTTTGCTGGCTCCTACCGGTAATAGCACGTCGCCTGATGCACCTACACAGATCACGTATCGGCACTACGCAACCCTGTATTTCATCCTGATCTCGACGTCCACGGAGTCGCCGCTTGCCTTGCTCGACTTTATTCAAGTTTTTGTCGAAGCACTCGATAGACTTTTTGAGAATGTGTGCGAGTTAGACCTTATCTTCGGGTTCGAGACGTTACATGCTGTTTTAAGCGAAATGGTTCTTGGTGGTGTTGTGGTGGAGACGAGCCTGGACAAGATCGTTGACGGAGTCCGGCTCAGCGAGGGTACCAAAGGCAAACGGAAGGCTGTCAATTCTGGAGGTTCAGGGAGTTCCCTTGGAAGAGGCAGCGGATTCGCGGGCCTTGGTTGGGCGACGACAGGTCCTGGAAGCTGGAGGTGACAGACACCAAACGATCCAAGAGATTGAATACGATTCTCCCCCACATGTGAT
Source organism: Exophiala sideris (assembly GCA_000835395.1). Lineage (NCBI taxonomy): Eukaryota > Fungi > Ascomycota > Eurotiomycetes > Chaetothyriales > Herpotrichiellaceae > Exophiala > Exophiala sideris. The sequence goes on along the minus strand of KN846952.1, from coordinate 6,721,199 downwards.
GTTCGCGTTATCACAATGCTTACGTTGCAAAGCTGGATGATTGCAGAGTTGGTACATTGCCGTTCTGTTGTCACTATCTATGCTCCATCCAGAAATGCTGGGAAGTCGACATGAAACTCACTCTGCAGTTCTGGAGAGCGTCTACGGCAGCAATCACCAAGGCCTTTCCATGGGATTCGCGCAAGTCGTCACATACGTCCTGCAAGGCTGCAACGTCTCCGATCTTTAATGGTGTGACATACACTTCGGCTCGAGTCGAGAAAGGCTACGGGCCGTGCAGCTACGGAAGGGTAGTCGATGCGGGAGCTCCAATGCAGAGTCAGAACCCAACAGGCAGAGTTGAAAGGCTCCCTGGCACAGCAGAGCATTGGTGGGAACTCTGCTCATGAACAAACTAGAAAGGCACCATCACCTCCCAAGCCTGGAAATCCGAGCAGACCCGCATGCACATCTCCTTAAAGGACTTATCAATCAGCAGAAAACAGGGACAATGGCTGTTCCCTCAATCGTTCACTGTGATATTGGTGGTTGCAGTTGGGACCTAGAAACACAGTGCTGGATATTCCGGGCGCTTAAAAATGGGCTGTGAATGGCGTTGTGACGGGAGCCTTGAGCGAATACAGTTAAGCTTCCAGCCAAAGGATCTGGGCGCCCACAGGGGTTTCGGAGTAATGCAGGTTCCACTTGCACCTCTTCCCCCGCTCTCCTCCTTGATTCGTCCTGCAGCGTGCTTCATGCAGTCCGTCTCTTTGTTGTTCACCCAATGACTTCTGCCAATCACCAAAATCAGCGCTTCCATTCCAGCCCTTGAGCAATCATGGCCAGATACATCTACCGCCCGGAGCGCTCTTTTGCGTGCAACAAGCTGCTTCATATTCTTCTCGGCCAGGGGTTCTCAGTTTCAGGCCCTCAAACTGGAAATATGCTGAGGAGTTGATCTTCTTACAAAGATGATGTGCTTTCCTTCGATATCAGCTATACTCATCTTCATTCTTGCTTTTGTACCAGGACCTGCCAAAGCCGCACCTCATAGTATCTGGACTGTCCAAATCGACAACAGCCCAGCACCATCTCCGGACCAAGGACCTCCTCTATCAGCTGGGGCTTTGAGAGACAAATCCAAACTCAAGTACGAGATTGCCGGTATCGTCGGAGCCTACGTCTTCTGGCTTCTCCTTCTCCTCGTCCTACTCCTTTTCGTTGGCAAAAGACTGCGGCGGAAGCACCAGACGTCCAATTCAACTCTAAGCATGGAGATCCTAAAACCGGCACCACTGGCCAACCAGCACCATGCGGCCGCCGAAGCTCCATTGAAGAGTCCTGGGAAGATGGCCAGCTTGAAGTCATGGACTGGCGCTGGACGTTCGCACTCCCGCAAACAATCGAATGTGACTGTCTCGACGATTGACGAGAAGATTCTCGAAGCGGATAAGGTCAAGAACATGGACGAAATGGCAAAGCTATATGCGGCGGTCATGTTGCACGATGAGCAGAGGTCTCAGCAAGCCCTCAGCAGCAGTCAGACAACTCCGCGGACACCTTACTTCCCACCACAACACGAAGGTCTTCCCTCCACACCTCGATCACCTTATCATGCTCCACCTACGCCAAGGTCGCCCTATTATCAGCCACGTCCGAGTAACCCAGTGTCGCCACGGTACCCTTCTGAATCGCATCAGTTGCAAAATATTGCCCCAGTAGCCTCGAACCAAGGAGTGGGTTCGCCACGAGCTCTCATTCATCCCCTGGCACCAACTCCCGATGAGGATCGGTCGTCACTAGCAGCGTCTCAAGCGGGAAGTCGTCTTTCCAAGTTGTCCCCCTTCACCAGGACTTCTAGTCGGAGGGACTCTGTAGATCAGAACAAACGACGTCCAACTCAGATCTCTGTCCGTGGGCAGCCCATCTCGCAGCCAATCGGATCGGCCACTCTTACCGAATCATCTGTGTATTCCGAGCAAGGCAACGTGTCTCCTCGCCTCTACAATCCCGGTCCACCTCCACTCACCCCTGGACAGAAGTCTGCTGCGGATACCGTGGAGGAGGTCGAAAAGAAAGGCCCTCCAGCCCCGTTATCCCTGCGCAGTGCCGCAGCTTCCAACAGTTCCAACACATTGCCGTTTCGCCAATTTTACAACGAGTCCCTAAGGAGCGCTCCTCCCACAAAGACCACATTTTTAGATCGTCGTGAAAGCATGTTGGGCGTCCACCCCAAAACAGGTGTCCCTCAGACACCTTACAGCCCATACATGCCCTTCACGCCAATGACGCCGGTCACTCCTCGAACGCTCGTAACTAGGAAGGAGATGAAGAAGAACCGGAAGAAGGAGGGTCTGAAGGTTTTGAGCGAGGACGATATGGTCATGAGTGATGAAGATATGTGGGGAGAAATGAAGTGAGGCTCTGATGACCCCTGATGTTTTTTATTCTTTCCTTTTCTCTCTGTCTATGGCCTGGAATAGAACGGTTCATGGCACACCGGACCCCTCCAGCTGGCGTGCATTGTACATTATTAGACACAATGAGACGAATCTCGTAGATACCCAGATTGACAGTTAATCTGCATTCTACGACAGATTGTCTGCTTGAGGGTGTGTCCAGATATTCTCGCGCTTAGGGGCATGTTCACCGCAAATCTCGCGGGCTGATTGGTGGGCTAAAGTTGGACGTCTTAGACATTGAAATGACATTGGAATTCGCGAACATAGACTTTGTCTAAGAACTCAGCCCCTTGGCAAGGTATGGTGTTTCATTTCACCAGCAACATAACCTTTAGGACCAATGGTTCACTTGATAAGCAGCAGAACCATATCAAAAATTCCCAGGAACTACTTTCCTTCTCTCACGCTGCCACTGTTCTTCCGCCTTCTCTACGCCAGCTGAGGCCTAGCATTACAACTGCAACGCTCCACCTAGGGACCATCTAAGGGATACCTCAAATCTGTCCAGACATCAACCGCCATCACTTAGTCATCATTTACAATATAGGCAGTCATAGGATTCAACAACGAAGATGCCCCTCACGGTCCTCACTGACGCGGACGTCCGCGAATTACTGCTCTCATTAGCCAAAGAGGACGCAGAAGAATTACAGCAGAGCCTCGCGGAAGCTTTACATTCATATTCGACAGGCGATACCAATTCACCATGCTGCGCATCGTTTCAACCACAACGGACGGTGATCAAGAAGAAAGGAATCACCACGGTATTCATGCCGGCTTCAACGGGCACGTCGGTCGGAATGAAAATAGTTTCTCTGGAGCAGGATCCGGGAAATCACAGCAAGAAATCATCAATATCCTCTTCCAAGTCGCAAAGCATTACAGGGACACCGGATGTCAAGTCTCCCACGTCTGACATGGCCACCTTGTCGTTGTCTCCCGCATCTACCATGTCGTCGACTGGCAGTGGTAGCAGAGGTTCAGTCGATGGTGCCTCGTTCCAACCTCCCGCATCAATCGCAAGTTCTCAGAGCACTACGCCCAAAGGGTCAGTGACACTACTAGACTCGACCGGCAATCCGATGGGTATCGTCAATGCTGAAGAGCTCACGGCATTTCGAACAGCTCTGGCTGCCACTATGTTGTTACAAAAGCGGCAGAATGTCCACACAATAACAGTTTTTGGGGCGGGCAAGCAGGCTTATTGGCACATCAGACTAGCTTTGCTGTTCAGAGGCGACGAAATTCGACATGTTAATATTATCAACCGGTCGTTCGAAAGGTCCATTAAATTGATGAAGTCCTTCCAGATCGAGGACAGCTCCCATGGAAAGTGGCGACAAGACATCAAGTTCTCGTGCATGAGCCCCGAGTTCGGGGAGTATGGACGACTACTCAAGGAGGAGGTCAGAAAAGCGGATGTCATCTTCTGCTGCACTCCGTCACTTGACCCTTTGTTTCCTGCCGAGTTCTTGACGTCGCGGGAAGGTCAGCGAAAAGGCAGGTACCTCTCTTGTATAGGCGCATATGCACCGCATATGTGCGAGATCCACCCGGACATCTTCAAACTGGCTGTCGAGCCTGATCATGGCCATCACCATCACAAACATGCTAAGCAAGGAGGAGTCATTGTTGTTGACAGCCTCGAATCGTGTCTAAAAGAGGCTGGCGAGATTATTAAAGCCAAACTGGGGCCAGAGCACCTCGTGGAAATAGGGGAGCTACGTATGAACATTCCATACCGTGCTTCTCCGAAAAGACAACTAACGTGTGCTCTAGTGATGATCAGAAAATCTGTGATGAAAGAGATCGAGCTAGGAGGTACTGGTGAGCCTGGCCTACGTGAATGGTTGACTCGCGGAAATGTGATTTACAAAAGCGTTGGAATGGGTCTAATGGACCTAGTCGTCGCTGGTGATCTGATACGCCTGGCTAAAGAGAGAGATATCGGTGTGACGATCGAAGATTTCTGATTATGGAAGCCCTCGTCATTTTTGGGCCCATTGTCCACTATTTCCTTTACGTTGGGCGAAAACGCCGAATATACCAGCGCCTCATGAAACCCTTCGACAAGGTCCGAATGGGGTCAAAGCAAGGGATGTCATTGTTGAGACCATGAGGAACCGGGCCTATGCTATCGGCAGGGTCGGTTATGATGAAAGCTAATAGAAGGCAAGCATGATAAAAAGATGTTGTTTAGCTCTCTCTGTCCGGGAATTACCGTTCTTGAGGCATATAGAAAGTGCCCCTGCCTCGGCGTGCTCGGACAGTCTTGATCGCCTATCGCGACTCGCGACTCCAAGCGGGGTGTCGTGGGAGAGAGCCTCGACAGGGCATAAGTACCTTACCCACTCACGCCACTCTAAGCTTAGCCCGTGCGTAATACTGAACTTAATGACTGGGGGCAGCGATTTACTCGCATGCAGGTCAATTCCCGCTCCAGAACCACCTCTCCGACGCACGCTTCTTTCTTATCTCATTCCCAGGAGACCACAGACACGACCAGAAGTCTGAGCCGTGGACCGAGGAAACTGGCGGCCGGCGAACAGGCGAGGGAAACTATGGTGGGCCATTGATATGGTTGATCTACTATGTTATTTGTGAACAGTGTAAGTTGGTACTTTGTCGTTGTTCTTCAAGGTCGCGCTCCTACTGATGCGGCAAGGTCAAAAGGACAAGCACAGGACGACGCCTTTTGGAAATTCCTTGAGACTGCGCGCGAAATAGCCCCAACCGCATCTTCCCAGGCCCTCGCCGATTCGATGTTCTGAGATATAAGGAAAAGATGGTTCAACAACAGGTACACCTGCCCAATGGGCAGATATACACCGTAACTCCGGTCTTTGGAGGCTTTACCTTCAAATCAAACAACCTCGACCTCCATCATTCTCCAATTCCTCCCGGATGGACGGTGATGGTGCAGACCGAAGACGAGGTAGACGAAGACGGGAGGATGAAGAGCCGAATATCAGTGAACCCGGACAAGAAAGAACCCAAAGACGAGGAGCCCGTGCAGAAACACACAGTGGTACATCGCTTTACCAAGCCTACTATCCAGAGCGACTCACTTTTCATATCCTCGATATCTATGCCCTCAAGCTCCGATTTTCGAAATAATGCTTCACCCACGAGGCATATCGCCATGATATTATGGGCCACGTTATGTTGGTACTTTCACAAAGAGCCTCCGAATCCCCATGCTCTCACGGAAGCGTCTGCAAAGACTCCAGAGAGTGGACGCCCGAAGCTCGACTGGCGCATTAAAATCAAAAGAGAAGGCATTTTCAAGGGCAAGAATACTCTGCAGAAGCTCGAACGAATGGGTCTGATTTCAAGCGAAGACTCCTGCGTTGGTGCAGATACTGATGTCAGATTGCCGACTGGGTGGGGTGAGACATTCGTGAGCAGACGGTCTTTCTGGCAGATTGACGCCAGAATCTTCCTGTACACTATGGCACCACAGCAACATTCTCCCTTTCCTCAAGCATCTCCTCATCCATCGAGGCCGTCCTCACCAGATCGGACGGTTGTTTTAAACCAGACTCCTACAGACCATGGGCTGCCTCAATTGGATGGACTTTCCGCCGGGATCGCTTCACCAGGTGGCCCTTTCAACTCTGGAAGCCATCTGCCAACATACTACCCTGCGCCACCGACGCAGTTTATATATACCAACCACATTCGTCATCCTATCCGCCCGAAACCTCCTCGGCAAGGTGAAACGTTCTATGCACGCTATATACCGAGCTTACAGTCGTGGCTATCATTCCGGATACCGACACTTTCTGAAAAACCTTGTCCTCATCCCCATTTCCTGCCCGCGACAGGGTCGATGTCCTCAATCGTGGCCAGTCACACAGGAGGCGTCTCGGTTGCAACGTTACCGACGCTTGCCAACTTTGCGGACAGGCCGTGCGACCTCGATCTGTTGCATAAGTGGATGAATGACTCCCGTGTGAATGCAGCATGGGGAGAAGCCGGACCAAAAGACCACCAAAAGAGATTCTTGGTGGACGGCCTCGAAAGCCGCCATTCGTTCCCAGTGTTTGGGTGCTGGGATGGCAAACCATTTGGCTATTTTGAGATCTACTGGGTCAAGGAGGATAGGCTGGGCCGTCTCCTAGGTGGAGAGGTGGGCAATTATACACGCGGATTGCACGTCTTGGTGGGAGAAGACGAATTTCGTGGCCCTCATCGACTCAAGGTCTGGCTGTCAGCTTTAGTACACTATTGCTGGCTATCTGACCCAAGGACCGAGACCGTGATGTTGGAGCCGAGGGTGGATAACACGAAGTAAGTTTGATCCTGGTGTAGACACGACGACGTGGTTGCTAACTGGTATACAGATTAATAAATTATCTGAAGGAGGGTGGATTTTACAAGACAGGCGAGGTTTCATTCCCGCACAAGCAATCAGCTGTGATGAAAATTGATCGGGATTCTTGGGAGGCACCGGAACTGTGATGGTACTTTATGTTGTACAATTTGTACGCTATCTAGGCTTTTATGGTCGGACTGCACATATTGGGATTTCAAGGTGTATGGCGAAAGTGGATGACTGGACATAGCAGGCTCCGCAGTATTTGTTCTGGTCGAAGTCGAGCTCATATCGTCTTGAAGGGAACGTGGTACGATGGAATGTCTTAATCGTCGCAGAGTATCGAGGCAGACTGCTACCACATAGGAATTGTACAGTCAGCATGCAGTTGATCTCGATCGTGATTGGACCATTCCGTAGCCACGAAGCACCCAGCGACATACATCTATCTCGGCGTACCATGATCAAATTCACTTCCCCTCCAGCGCGTAGCAACGACAACGACAAGTCTCTACGACTGATTCATCTCTTCTTGCAGGGTGATAAACAACCTCGGCTTACTTGGGAGGATTACGGACTTTGAAGAGGAGATGCATTCTTCACTCTGGCTCATCCCGCCCTGCGCTGACCACCCATTCAACAAGTCCATCCAAGACCTCATTACAAACACACTGCCATCGGACTTCCCTCACGCGCCAAAGAACAACTTCATCCCTCACGTCACGATCACTTCCGACGTCGATCCCGCAACGACGTACGGCTCTTCAAGTTCGCCGCAAGAGTGGCTCGACAGCTTAGCTCTGCCGGAATTCAAACGTGAGTCGAACGAAGTCATTATTGAACTTGAAGAGCTTGAGGCCGGAGAGCCCTTCTTCAAGAAAGTCACGCTACGAGCGAAGAAGGATGCGAATCTGGTCAGTCTCGCAGCGGCGTGTAGACGGCAGGGTGTGTGCATCTCGGAGGACGAGGCATCACAGTGGGCGGAGAAGGACTATCTGCCTCATCTGAGCTTGTTCTACGGCGAGATTCTCAAAGATGAGGTGCAGAAGAAGATCGGGTTGATTGAGCTGCAGTTGGGGTTTGAATTGGGGAGTCTTTTCGATTGTTGTGGAGGGACGTTGGCTATGGGTGCGAAGTTGGTGCTTGTGGATACGGGGAAGTCTATTGATGGGTGGCAACCTATTGCCGAAAGGGAGTGTCCTTGGGTGATGTGGAGGATGGCGAAGGGTTTAGTGTAAAGAAGAGATCTCATGATATGCCTTGTGCATTTCGTTCGAAGTCCTCCGGCCAGGCTTGCGAGATACAAATGCTAAGATGCTTATACTCAGCCTCGTGATCAAGCTCTTCCCTTAGTGGCTCAGTATCCACCACGCCATGATCGCAGTCATCACCAACCACGAGGCGCCGAGCAGCGGTGCTGTGAAACACCTTGAGCAAGATCCCAACTTCGTGCGAATAGTTATTGTCTCTGATACACTTCAGTGGTAGGAGACAGATGTCTCCAGTCCCGTGTTCCCTGTATGTTCGAAACCACCCTTCCAACTGCAATCCTCTGTTTGTCATCGAGGTTGAGATAGGGCGGTCGTTGCCGTGCGGTCTGGGCAGGAAGCTGTTACAACCCTTGAAACACTGCACCGTAGGGGCAAGGAGACCACCCCACGGATACCTATCCGGGAGATCCAGAGATCGATTGAGTGCCTGATTGTCGAAGGAATGATTATTGGGGCGGAAAGTTTCCCACGCAAACAAACTGTAGTCGTTGTATTTGCTCATGATCTCCAACTGAAGTCTCATAAACGCGTTCCGCCCCTCTCCGTAGAGCAAAGGCATATTAATCTTGAATAGGCCCATGAGGGAGTAAGCCATGTCTTCCACTCGTGTAGTGCGGCGGTGTGAAGCCCAAGACATGATCTGTGCAACGCTGCATTCGCGTTCGTCGACACTCCTCTTGCCGCTGGAAAAACCGGCACTCAAAATCAAATGGTAGCCGACAACGTTCGAGGAAATCCCAGTGGCCGCTGTCACTTCTTGCCTCAATGATCTGTGTGTGCCAATCTCTTGTTCCCAATCTCGACTCAGAAAAAGTAATTCGTCAGGAGCAAGAAGTTCTTGAAGAGTCCAGCCACGCGTGAACCATTCACTGCCTCTGAAGCTCTTCATCCATTCAGAGACAGTCAGATTGCCCTTGGCTGGCACATCACACAGGTAGGCATAACAAACTTCTGCTCGGTGATACCATTTGAACATTGAATTGATAGCTTCGGATAGTTCAGCGCTGCTTTTCTTATCGATACAGCAGGTATCAACCCAAACATATTGATGGCCCTTCCGTTCTGCGTACTGGCAAAATTGTCGAACCTTCTGCCAGCCAGCCTTGTGTGGATTGAGATTGCCTTGCAATTCTTGTAAGCTGATTTCGTCAGCTTCCCAGCGATGGGAGAGAATAGCATAATCAGGCACATCGCGACCCTCAAACTCATGCAAGGAAAGGTCGTGAGTATTGATCAGTCGAACCATTATTCCCTTCGCTGCTAGAATCTCGACTTGTAAGACCGTCTGAAAATGCACCAGCACGTCGACCGTCGAACGCGAGACCAAATAACAATAACAATAACAATCGCGAGCACAGAGGCCAACATGAAAGACAACAAGGGAGATCACAAATGGAGGGGCATGATCAGGCTGAGGCTGAGGCTGTTGACCTGAGATTGTGATGTGAGCCTCGCACTAGCCATTAGCGGAGTTTAACACGTGTCCAGCGTGGAATGGACGCAGCCTCGACAGTCGACTACCACGAAAAGGACTCTTCAATGAGCCTGACTGAGACCTTCTTCCCAAGCTTGGCAATGGCACACACCGCATTTCTCACATCATCAGCCATTCTCTCTGGGCCACTGACCACAACGACAAAGTTCTGCCCCATGCCAGCAAACCCTATCGCCTTTTCCAATTCCTCTCGCACATCCATACACTTGCCGATAAACATTTCTTGGTCGACGTCCGCTAGTTCCCCCGCCATGGCGTCGACGAGACCCTTTGTACGGACACCCCAAAGAAGTTTGCTTCGACCTCGGTGGACGCGCAACAACGGTAGAACTGTGGTGATACCTACACCTCCAGCGACGCAGATCAGCGTCTGATGCTCTGAGAAATCTTGGTGCTGTCCGTATGAAGACTCCACGAAGACAGGGATTCGAGAAGATGACCGAAGCAACGAGGTTAGACCTCCACGACCACGAAGGAGGAATGTCATGGCCAACTTCGGTGGTTGCACATGGTGGTCACCCGAGTCTTCATTCGTCGAATGGCTCGACCCGGCAGCCGTTGTGGATAAGATGGCGTCGGTCTTCTCAACATCAGCGGTGAGTGGTTGGAGCTGTTTCTTGTAGACAGAACGCTTCGGAATATTGAGCACAGTCGATGCCACCGAGAAAGGGTGGTTCTCCCACACCCGCCATGTCAGCGTAGGAAAGTATAGATACGCATGTCCATTGCCACCAACACCCTCGATATCGACGCGGATGTAGTCGTCGTCGATCACTGTGATGCCTGCCCATCGGAGACCATTACGAGCAAGGCGAGCGACCCGTAAGAGGCGATCAAACACCCAGACGGCGATCGCCACGTAGATCCATACCTCATATCCCCATTGGTGCTCGAATCGGTCATAGATGTGCAAGTAGCACCCCACAACGACCAGGATAGAGATGGCAATGTGCCAGAGCAAGAAGACCTCATACAACATTCGCCGAAGTGGTAAGACCGATGTAGGAAGCAAGATGGACATGCCGATGGTGGCAATTGCGCCCCAATACCAATATGGAAGCTTACTTTCACTGCTGTGAGTGCCATCCACGACATAGATATGGTGAAGGTAAATGAGAGAGTGTACGACGGCCTGCAGTGTTGCGATCGCGGCAACATAGCGATGGAGTAGCACGAATGTTTCATAATTCCAGTTGGTCAACCACAATAAGACGTTGTTGCGTCCTGCGTATAGGATGAGCAGAGGCACATTGGCAAAGCTGAGAACACCCATCCGGTTGGTCACATATGTTAAGATCTCTCGGCCTGCATCATCCGGCCACCAGGCATTTGGCTGCTTCGAAGAGTAGCCGACGGAACATAAGATGACGTTTATGATGGTCAAGTAGAGTATGAAGAGCGTTTGGCCTCTTGTCGGCATAGTGGTCAGTCCCCAGAGTATGGGGACCTTGTGGCGCAGGCCGATGGCAGGAGGGTCAATCATATAGGCATTGAAAGCACTTACCCAGTGCGCTGGGAATGGAATGAACCGGAAGAGTGAGAAGCCCATTGGGATGACGACGCCGGAGAGGAAGACGACAAGTCTGTAAATGGTTTTAGCTATGGCTTGTTGAAAGACGTGTGGACCTTGGAACTTACGCGTATCTCTCATGGAGATCTTCACCATTTTCGAAAGCGTTGTTAGCATTCCAGTTGGACTGGTAGTCGTCGTCAGAGACCAGCATCGCGTGATTCAAAGGGTCTCCCGATACGATGGTCTCGGTCGGTATGTCCTTGACTTTGGCGAGGGACTCCTCATAGGACTCTTTCGGATCAGGTTGCACGGCTGCTGCGCCTGGAATGTTCACGCCACCACTGTTCGATCTGCCAGTCCTTCAAGTCTCCACGGCTAGGATCCGTGGGACATCGCTGACTGATGCAGACAGCCATCGACTGGAGGAAGGCATCGTCCGTGGCGTAACATTCAGCGGATGTGGTAAAGTCAGAACTGGTCATGTCCATTCCTGCCATGCCGTCCACGTCCATGAAATCCGAGCAGTGCAAACGCGATGCGGAGAGCACATCTCGACATGAGGTGCAGCAGTTCGGAAAGTACATGTTGATTCCATAGCCAATAAGACCATGGCCACTGCGGCCTGCCGAGGTCATGCATAGTGAGATATGGACAAATGTACTGATGGCGATCAAGCGTGCAACAGTGTTAGCGGCCATTGTGTTTTGTTGAAGCGTTCTTTACACATCCAGGTCTCGAGGGTTTGCAGTATGGCTCTTATATAGAACTTTGACACGCAAAGACAGGCATATAGGGCACCATTGATTGCTTGCTCGGAATGCTCAACCCCTGAGAAAAGCTCTGTAGTAACCTCAACGAGTATGCTAGTCGAGCATCTCCGTTAAGACGCCAAGTAAGTAGGCGACCCGAACCTGCTGGATTGGCTGGGCTCTGCGGTTAGTACAGAGAGAAACTTGCGCACTCGCAGCAAAGTGTGCCGTGAGCACGTTTTTCGTTCCGAGATAGGTCAGTCAGATTTGAGAATGTCGTTGACATTTGCACGAAGCAAGCATGAATGGTGCACGATACTCCACCTGCTCGCGCATCACCGAAGATCTAAGTCTCTGGTGTTCATGAAATGATGGGCTAGAAAACCAACTTTCGAACACGAGAGGGCAATTTGGTGCCTCTTCCTGCTGCCCATCCAGGCCTAGAACATGTGCAATGTGCAATGTGCTCTCAGTCGATCAGTAGGATAATCACCCTCGGCAGAAATCCAGTTCTGAGGATACTTACAATCGTTTGCGATGAAAGTCAACTTCTTGCCCTTGGCGTCAGAAGCATTGGTAGCTTGACATGCAGTGCATGAGCAAGTTTCAGACCCACACCACTCGCGGTCATCGTGCGAACCGCCACAGTCTCGTCCAGACGAGATCGTGTGAATCCTAAGGAAGTGTGCAATGAGATAACCAAGAATTTCAAGCTTGCCGTTGTGCTCCTTCAGCTTCTGTCGAACCAGTGGCAGTGGCAGTGGCAGCGGCCGCATAGCTGATGTATGTGTTTGCTCATTTTCTCGTTCCGGTCAAGACGATGATGAGACCAACCAAGGATCCCATGATCCAAGCCCAGGGAGCCCATTCCATGGCTTCTACGGCTTTGACAAATCCTGCTCATGGTAAGAGAAAGCAAAGCACAAGTGTCTCCAGTCACTGTCACGTAGAACATCGCAGACGCGTCATCCGTAACAGGCAGGTTCTCCGAGCGCGTTCCGTTTCGTCCGAGACCATGGTACGTACCTTGATTTCTATGCATACTGAATTATCACAAGTCACCAGGAGATGAGACCATTCGAACCGCCATCTCGGGCTGGTGCACAATGGTTCTCGGCTGGTCTTGCTTCATCATTCCCAGATCTCGATTCCGACGATGATAACAACTTGTCGGAACTTCGGATTTGCAATGGCGATCTTACACCAGGATGCAAGGTCTTCCAGGTTCCCAGGGAGGCGAGTTCTGCGATGACTCAACTCACTGTTGCACCTGATGCTCAAGACTCCTTTGATATAGGAGGAGATCTCAAGGATCAAGTGCTCGTCTTTCAGTACAAGGGCAAATTTCATGCTATTGATCATGTGAGTAAGGCATATCAAGGACCAACTACGCCTTCAGAGACCTGACTCATGTTGTTCAGAAATGCCCTCATGCATCATTCCCTTTGTCGCAGGCCAACCCTTTTGACATTGAGGATTTTGGAGTCATCCTCAGTGCTGGACTGACATGTTCGAAGCACGGCTGGTCTTTCGACCTGTTCTCTGGGATGTCAGACCGTGGGAAATACAAATTGTCGGTCTGGGAGGTTCAATTGCGCGACACGACATCCACTGGCAAGGCTGAAAATGCCTTAGAAAACACGACTAGGGAAGTTTGGGTGAGGAGAAAGCAACGATTTGGCTAGGCCGCTCGATTTGTGACACTTCAACGGCCTCGACAAATTTTCCGCAAAATCCAGTTACAGTTGGAAGCTTCTTCAAAGTCGTATCTATATCCGCAATGGATCTGCGACACCCTCGCCATTACATCTTCAGATCGGACGCGCAATAAGGACCTTTTCCCTTGAAGCGCCTCCATCCGCGACACGACGGATCTCTTCGATACCCTTCTCCGCTCCTTGCACAATAGTGTTGCGCAGTATCGGCCTCCAGAACTCTTGGTGATTTTCTACGAACCAGTCCAGATACTGTTTCATTCGAACTGGAAATGAAGGGTCTTGCGAAACAATACCGCCCCAGAGAAAAGAGTCACCATACGGACGGATACCAATACAGAGTTTCCAAGCCGGGTCGTGATCCACAGGAAGAACGGAGGCAAATAACAATTCCTCGACCGGGACGTCGTCGGAGACACAGCGCCTGGCCAGATTGGGCGTATTATCTGCAATCTCTTGTTCGGAATCCCCAAGTTGGCCTAGGCCGGCACTTACAGCATCAAAGACGACGGTGAGCTTCCTGCCACTCCGGGCGACCGCCTGTTTGATATTTTCAATGACAGCCGGACTATTGTAGTCGAAGACTTGCGCAGCTCCAATCTGAAGGAGGCTTTTGTGGTTTCTTGGAGACGCTGTGGTGAAAACTGGCTCAAATCCCGCAGCTTTGGCGACTTGAATGGTGGCAGCCCCAACGGTGGATGCACCTCCCCAGATCAAGATGGGAACGCCCGTCGCATCACGGCCGTCCAGTCCTGCGGCAGGGAAACCGAAGCCGAGTGTGTTGAAAAGAGCATCGGCGGCAGTCCCCACCGCAACAGGTATCGATACAGCATCCTGATCGCTTATACCGTTGGGCACTGCCCATGTTGTTTGCGTCCTGGATGCCAGTCAGCACCTAACCCCGTGACCATTGAGAGACATGGTCGAGTGACAGAGACGGCTCACCCGTCAGCTATGAGGTAATCTTGGTGTGCACCAAGATACAATGGTCGCTGGCGTCCAAACAGCGCCGTGCCAAAGAGGTCTTGGCCAATCTTAAAGGGACTCAAATCACCCACTTCGACCACAGTGCCGACCCATTCGAGGCCGGCAACGGAACCACAAAGACCGACATACGAGTGCTTGAGATCTGCTGGATTGATGGCCGAGTACTTGACCTTGACGAGAGCCTGGTCCCCAAGTGGCTTGTAGTCTTCCGTAACGTCTTTGATGGAGAGTTCTCCATTCTCGCCAAGAAAGATGGATCGCCGTTTACCAAGATGCATGGTGTTTTGGAGAATGGATGCAGGTATGATGGATTGTAATGCAAATTGCTGTGTCTGTCTGCTTCAATTCATCCATTTCCACTACATGAAAAACGACCTGATATACTTCCTTTGCTCCTACATCGTTCATAGCCTACGGCGTTCAGTTGTCCCGTTTGCACAGCTAATTGATAAGCTACAGTCCCAAACGCTGTTAGAAACTCTCCGAGGGACAGCTGGAGACTAGTCGAAAGAACTAAGTGGCTTCCTTTGTAAAGTAAGAATACTGGAGACTTGAATACTAATCAACAAATGCTCACATCAGTACCATAGTATTGAGGCGACGGCACGTGACCATATATCTACGGTCGATCATTGGGCCATTTGGCTCCAGCTGGTTTGGCCGGAGTCATTTACAACTCCGCAAGCTCTGTGGGGATGTCGAACACTGAATAAATTTCCTAGAGCCTTGCACCTGGCGCAGTTCTTGTACGGGCGTTGTGTTGGAACTTTCGGTCAGGTCTTGTTACATTTGCGCCATCATGGCGACCCAAATACCAGTCGACCCGACGGTCAGCTCGTCAAATACCCTCAAGCTCGAAAATGTAAGTCCCCTGCACACGACCGCTATGACCTGGTACTAATTGCGCCGGGTCAGACTCACAACCGAGACGTCTTGATCGCAATTGAGAAGAAATATCAGGAAGAATGGCAAAAGAACAAAGTCTTCGAGTCAAATGCTCCTACAACCTCCGAGATCCCATTCAATTCAGTGCCGGCTGCTGAGATCCGAGATAAACACCCAAAGTTCTTTGGTACATTTGCATACCCTTACATGAACGGCTCCCTACATGCCGGACACAGTTTTACTGTCAGCAAAGTCGAGTTTACCGCAGGCTTTGCTCGATTGACCGGAAAGCGAGTCCTGTTTCCCCTCGGTTTCCACTGCACTGGTATGCCAATCAAGGCTTGCGCAGACAAACTGGTCGAAGACGTAAGGAGATTTGGGAAGAACTTTGAAAACTACCATGAAGATGAAGAAGACGAAGACGAGACGAACGGCGTGGCGATTGCTCCCACACAAGGAGTGGTCAAGGACGATATCACAAAGTTCAAGAGCAAGAAGAGTAAAGCTGCCGCCAAAACGACCAAGGCAAACTACCAGTTCCAGACGATGTTGGCCATGGGAATACCAAAGGAGGAGATTCACAAGTTCGCCGATGCAAACTATTGGCTCCAGTACTTTCCACCTCTATGCCAACAAGATCTGATCGACTTTGGAGCCAGGATAGATTGGCGAAGGAAGTTTGTCACCACAGACGCAAATCCTTACTACGATGCTTTTGTGAGATGGCAGATGAATCGGTTACATGAGCTTAACAAGATTCTGTACGGCAAGAGATACACCATCTACAGTCCCAAGGACGGTCAGCCGTGTATGGACCACGACAGAACAAAAGGTGAAGGTGTGGGCCCAACCGAGTACACTGCGTTAAAATTGAAGATCAAAGAATGGTCTCCGGAGGCTGCAAAAGAGGTCGAGTCGAAAATACCAAAGGATGCGAATGTTTACTTTGTGCCTGCGACCCTCAGACCAGAAACGATGTACGGCCAAACCTGCTGTTTCGTCGGACCTAAGATCAAGTATGGTGTCTTCAAGGTCTCAGAAAAGGAGTATTATGTCGTGACAAAGAGAGCTGCTTGGAACATGGCTTTCCAGGGTACTTTCTTCGACCAAGACCACTTCCCGCGAGACCAAAGCGAGTTGCAGGCTGTGGTAGAACTGCCTGGTTCTGCATTCGTGGGTACTTTGGTCATTGCCCCACTGTCAGTACACAAGGAAGGTGTTCGGATATTGCCTATGGAGACAGTTTCAGCAACTAAAGGTACCGGTGTGGTCACATCTGTTCCTTCCGACAGTCCCGACGATTTTGCGACTGTGCGAGATCTGGCTAAAAAGGCTGAATTCTATGGCATCAAGAAAGAATGGGCCGAGCTCGAGATCATTCCTATTATCGACACACCGGCCTATGGCAACCTTGCAGCCAAGTATTTGGTTGAGACGAAGAAGATCCAGTCTCCGAAAGATGCGACCTTGTTGGCTGAGGCTAAAGATTTGGCATACAAAGAAGGTTTCTATAACGGAACCCTGCTGATAGGCGAATTCAAGGGCGAAAAAGTCGTCGAGGCCAAAGACAAGGTCCGAAATGCGCTGATCAAGTCTGGCGATGCATTCCCTTTCGCAGACCCTTCCGCCGAAGTCATTAGTCGAAGTGCTGACGAATGTGTGGTTGCTTATGTTCCTCAATGGTTCTTGAACTATGGCGAGAACGACAAGGAATGGCAACAGCGCGTGGTGAATTACGTCAAGGACAAGGACGGTCTTGAGACATATACTCAGGAATCAGAAAACCAGTTCGTCGCTAATTTGGAATGGTTGAACCAGTGGGCGTGTGCAAGAACCTATGGTCTTGGTTCAAAACTACCTTGGGATCCACACTTCTTGGTCGAGAGTTTGAGCGACAGTACGATATACATGTCTTACTACACGATTGCACACTTTTTGCACGGTGACATGTTCGGAAAGACACGGGGCTTGCTCAACGTCAATTCGGAACAAATGACTGACGAGGTCTGGGATTATGTTTTCACCCGCACGAAAGATATTGAGGCTGTGTCGAAGTCGTCGGGTATCCCAGTCGAGGATCTCCAGACAATGAGACGGTCATTCGAGTACTGGTATCCTCTCGATATGCGAACTTCTGGAAAAGACCTGATCCCTAACCACCTTACCTTCTTCTTGTATATACATCTCGCACTTTTCGATCGCGAATATTGGCCACGGTCAGTGCGGTCAAACGGACATCTGTTGCTCAACGGAGACAAGATGAGCAAATCAACAGGCAACTTCCTGACTTTGAGTCAAGCAGTGAAGAAATTCGGTGCAGACGCTACGCGGATAGCACTCGCTGACGCTGGCGATGGCATGGAAGACGCGAACTTTGAGGAGAAGGGCGCCAACGCCGCCATCATGCGAATGTACACGCTCAAGGACTGGATCGAGGACACCCTGAAGGATGAGAATCTGCGCAAGACACAGGGAGATGTGGTTTGGGACAAGTTGTTCGAAGATGAGATGAATCTGCTGGTCCACGAAGCGTACCAGCATTACTCGGAGTAAGTACTTCTTCTCTTACGGGTCTCATTGCATTTGCTAACAGTGACCCGCAGCACGAACTACAAACTCGCATTGAAGTCCGCGCTCTACGATTTCCAGTCTGCTCGTGACTTCTACCGAGAAGCATGTGCATCGGGTGGAACACCCATGTCACGATCGTTGGTCACGCGGTACGTTGAATTGCAGTCTCTACTCATTGCGACGATCGCACCACACTGGGCCGAACACATGTGGCTCGTAGTTTTGGGCAAGAAAGACTCGATCCAGAACGCACGATGGCCCGAGGTGCCTACGTCGGACCCTTCATTGACCGCAATGCGCGAGTACGTCAAGGGTACGTCCAGCAATATTACATCTGCGGAGGCGCAGGCCGCGAAGAAAATGGCCAAGGGCAAAAGCGCGGCGTTTGACCCGCGCAAACCCAAGCGCATTACCATCTTTGTCGCGTCGAACTTCCCGGCCTGGCAGGACAAATACGTTGAGCTTGTGCGTGAGATGTTTGAGAAGACGTCGTTGTATGACGACAAGGAGTTGAACGGAAAGGTCGCGAAGATGGGCAAGGGGCCGGAGATGAAGAAGGCGATGCCGTTTGTGCAGGCTCTGAAGAAGAGGCTTGTCGTGAACAAGGAAGCTCCTCAGACTGTGTTTGAGCGGAAGATGCCGTTCGATGAAGTCGAGATTGTCACGGAGATGAGGAAGGGGTTGATGAGAGCTACGGGCTCCAAAGACGTTAGTATTGTGGTGGTTGGTGAGGATAAGAGTGGATTGCCTTCTATGGCGGAAAACGCTATCCCGGGGTCACCGACATTCTTGTTTGAGAATATTGAGGAATAGAGTAGAATGAAGGGCGGTCAATGGAAATGTGCAAGACCAGCGGTACTCTAAAAAGGGAAGCAAGGGCGGGATCGTCTTTCAAGTAACGTTCTCGGATGTAGAATACAACTACTAGACGATCAAGATGAGCATCGAAACTAAGATTTCGTGACAAGTCTGGGGGTTAACTTGGAACATTTCTGACACATTCGATATGGGACATATGCGCGTTCACAACTCGATCAGATCAAGGTAAGGTTTGTTGTCGATATTGAAGGTGGAATACATAACAAGTTTTTACAATCATTAAATTTCTTGTAAAGCGTGTAAATTATCAACGACTCAACCTTTCCTTAAATCATTGTATATCTTTTTGTCTCTTCAAACCCGTACACTTCAAATCAGCTCAACCCAAGTATGCCCATAAGTCAATCTAGTAAGCGACCTCCTTTCCAGGCGGCAAATGACTGTTCAACTCCGCCGCCGTAGGCACGGCCTCCCGGCCCAACGTCTTCTGATGCTCGACAGTCGCGATAGCAGACTGCAGCGCACTGTTGACATCGATATGGAAGAAAGGCCTGTTCAAACCCTGCACAACAGCAACCCTCTTCGTCGACGCTCGAGCATAAGCCTTGCTGTTGGTGATCTCACGCGACAACTCATTGCCATTGCTGCTGGAATCTTCAGACTCCTTTTCGTACTGGTGGCGCTGGACGTTTTCGGACGTGACGACGCCGTCGCTACTGGTGGTACGTCCATGTTCCTCATCACGGTTCGAAGGATAGTGGGACAGACGTCTGTTCGTGTCCATCTCCGCGGCTTGGGCAGCTGAAGAACTTCCTCCGATCTCGGCGACGCTGAAAATGGGTTTCCATCTGGAAAACTCTTCCTGACCGGCGCTGGGGTAGCCGAATCCTGCGGATGCCAGGGCACGCTTGGTCCAGCGGTTGTTGATGCAGGCGAAGTGCCATTGGACGCTCTCGGGGGAAGTATATCGATCGAGCTGGTTGCGGATATCAATCAGGTTTTGGATGGATGTGATGTCGACGTTGTTGACGGACGAGAAGTCGAGGATGACGGCCTTGAGTGTGGGCAGGTGAGACCTATCAGGCTCAGACTTGCCACGTCGTGGGCCGGGATTGTTCCATGGTCTGTCACCCGGTCGTGGGTAGGAGGAAGTGTTGGTGCGACGTGTGGTGGCGAAGATGTGTTCCACAAGATAATCGGTGTAGTGGTTCGCGTTGGGGTAGTTGAAACCTTCGGAGAAGCGATAGATGAAAACTCCGGGGTAGGGTCCTTCGACTTGGATCGAGGGGTTTGAACCATCACGATGGTCGAGTGGCAGGAAGATCTCGCGCGCAGAGTCCTCGGTTCCGGATGGGTTGTCGTGGAACTTGTCTTCGAGTAAGTGGTCGCCAACAACGGAGTGAATCTTGACTTTGCCAACAAAGTGGCCTCGTGCCTTGACCACGCGGAACAGGAGAACAGCAACGCTGACACAGATGGTGGTGTAGATACCGTTTTCGATGGAGGTGAAGATGGTGACGAACACACCCGCGAAGAAGATAACAACCTCCAAGGGTGAGACTCGCCAGAACTTGTAGAGGACGTTTGGTGGTGTGATCAAGTCGCCGACGGCGTGGATAATGACGGCCGACAAAGCTGCGCTAGGAATGTAGAAGAACACCGCGGGAAGGGCATAAATAGCCAGAAGAACCACAGCCGCGGTGATGAGACCTGCGAGCGGCGTTCGTACACCGGCTTTGGACTTGATGGCTGTTCGCGAGAAGGAGCCAGTGGCGGGGTACGCTCCGAGGAAGGGACCCAACAGGTTTGTGATACCAATAGCCACCAGTTCCTGCGACGGGTTGATGGTATAATTGTTGACACGACCGAAAGATTTCGCGATAGCAATGTGCTCGATAAGAAGAACAATGACCGACACAGGGATCTCACTCGCGAAATAGCCGATGATTTCGGTGTTGATTGTTGGAACTGCGGCGTTCTTAAAACCTCGAGGGACCGTTGACAAGATCGCAAAGATGGGCTTTTTGCGATGATGGCGATTAACCAGCCAACTGATCATGGTGTATAATAGAATGACAAAGGAAGTTCGTAGTGTCGCGATGAAGAACCACAGCTTGGATCGATGGGGTTGTTTCTTTGCCATCGTGTTGCAGGTGAAGCGGATCGCATAGAGCAAGAAGAGGGCAGTCAAGCCCATTGCGGCATCGATCTTCGTGTGGCCCAGATACTTGAACGTATTGATGATGACTTTATACGTAGAGGCTCTGGTGTTGAAAAGGCTGTTGTAACCCATCATGGTCGGGACCTGGCCCGCTGCAATATTGATTGCTGAACCGGTCATATAGGCGGAGATAGCGGTCAAGGGGATGAAATCGACAATCCAACCAGCTCGAATGAGGCCAATGAAGCAGATGATAGCACCACAAATGATGGCGAGCGCCGAGGCAATGACGTGTCCAGGAACGTGTGGATGTAATTTAGCCATCTTGAGAACAATGTTACCGGTGATGGTGGACATGACTGCGACTGGACCGATGGTAATATCTTTTGATGTGGCGAAGAACCAATATATCAACACGCCCATGAAGGAAGAATACAAGCCGAATTGAACAGGCAGTTCCGCCAGTTTGGCGTAAGCCATTCCTTGAGGGACGACGACTGCGCCCACAGTGATACCGGCCACAAGATCTCCGTAGAGCCACTGCAGGTTGTAGCGAGTGATCCACGACAGGAAAGGGAAGAGGCTGCGAAGGTAATGGAGCCAAAAAGAACTAGGAGGGATCAAGTCTCTCAACCAGTCGATGGTTCTTGGTTCTTCTTCCACGTATGTATCGGCGGTACTGACTGAGTAGGTGGATTCACCTCGTGTGACGGCATCTTTGTGTGCTGTGCGCTCGCCGAGGTCGAGTCTCAGGACCTTGGCGATGCCGTGGCCAAGCTTGGAGGAAGACGACGCCATTGCAATGTTCTCTCAGTTTTTGTTGGATCAATAGACTGGGTAGGTCTTGCCACGGACTGTTAATGAGAGGTGCGACCGAAGAGGTCTGTCTGAAAGAGTAAGGGAGGGCAGGCGTAGGGCTGGGCCTTATTTAGTCCCCGTTAGATCCTTTCGATGGGGGGTGGGGCGAGCTCTGCAAGGATGGAACCAGGACAAGATTCTGGTTACCACTCTAACTGAAAAGGCTTGATGCGCCAAGGCGTATAACAGATGCTGCTGGTCGCGACAGGTAGTGGTGATGCGACGTGAGTGGTGATTTGCAAGGAGCTGTCGAGGTGACACTTTTGCTGGCGCAAATCCGAATGTTCCAAAGCGAACTGCCGGCCGTCACAGTAGTGAGGTAAGGATAACAAATATGTATACGTATACGGAGCCCACCACAGGGAGGTGATGGTTCCACGGGTATGAGGGGGGCCAAGAGTCGTGCCTTTCCAAGAGGCCTTGGTCTTTCTTTGATAGAAATCAGAGAAGGTGGAAAGTGTAACGATTCGCCCCCAAAAGAGCGAGGGGGTATGATATATATGTTGATGCGATGATGCCAGGGTCGACCTGTCTGGCCCTACTCGTGTGGGAGAGGACAAATCTAGCGAGAACAACCTGCAGTTTGCCGACTAACGAAGGGTAGATCTGGACTCGGCAAGACCCAAAGACAGTTTAAGTTTGGTGGATATTGATCTGGGAGAAGAACGGATGGGACAAGCATGTAGAGAAGGCGAAGAGATTTTCCCATCGAGAAGGACCGGGGCTATGATGAAATTGGGGGTCCCAAGACGATGTCGTGATCGCGGGAGAGAGCCTTGATAGGGAAGAGCAGTGCGGCAGCACTCGACCGTCGCGGGAACCAACGACGATTCTGTGCCCCATTCGGAAGGCCAAGTATAAGGTGGTTGACGACGCAAAGGAAGAGACAGCCAAATCTTGTATCAATTGACCCCAGGGTGGACAAAAGTATGGCTTTGACACGAAGAAGAGGCGGCCGGAGGCAAGGCTATCTCATAGAGATCACCCGAAGTTTTCGATCTTGGGGGATGAGTATTTTCCTACATCATTTTATTTGGTATTAATCATAAAACCCTTAGGCAATGACTCTGAGCTTGTATTCAATGGTTGTTGGCGTCGCCATGGCTGTTCGCTTTGTTTGGATTCTGCTCTTTACTGATTCTACAAGTTGTTATGGTTTTGAGCCTGCTTGTACCTGAAAAATGGTACTCCCGCAGCCTGGCCGCCATGCGTACGTTGCTTCTGCGTCCAGGCGCGAGCCTTATCCGATTTTTCGAAATTGACCTCAGCTGTGAATTTCCGTGGAGACCGACTGTGTTACGAATCGTTTTTGGGAGAAAGAAAAAATCTCTGGATGTGCTCGTCACCATCGACCTCTGTGAAAGGAGCAAAATGGCGTGCTCGACGTCTCTCGGCTATTCCCTGCTTGTCCCACCCCAGAATGCCAGGGCCCGTCCGCTCTCAGCCTGTCATATTGCAGACCTGGGCGAGTGTGCGATTCCACCTTCCGGCAAGCCTCGAGTCCTCCTATCCAATGGTTTACCACGGTGGCATCTCTGGCGGAGTCTAGCATTGGTGCTAAAAGCTGACGCGATTCCCGCCATAATGATACCATCTGATGTTCACACACCTCAAACAGAATCGATCAAATTAAAAAGCGTCGGGAGGACTCGCAGTATGCCCTCCTCCGTCACAGCCAAGACGAACATTCATCGTTCGTTCGACGGATCTGGCCATGCGACACTTTTGAGAGATAATAATTCGCGATCGTCAAGCCTTATGAAGTCGCAGTGCGGCTGGAAGGGGGACGATTCGCGACAAGGAAGCGAGAATGGGGGCATGAGTGCAGCCCATTCAACGAGATGCGAATAGTGGCTAACGTTGGCATGTTGACCGCCATTCGCGAATGTCCCATTTCAGGCAAGCATCCACTTTCAGCGATGCGCTGAAGAGAGCTTGAATAATTGCTGAGATCAAGGTTGCCCAATTCATGCTTCAATAGGTTGGAAATGGTCTCCATGGTAGGCAGTAGGTGTAAGTCAAATTCGATATCGGACCCGATCAGGAGCACGACGCCTAGATCAGCCTGCATTTCGCCATAAACACACAATAGCAACAAGAACATGAGTCTTCATCATAAAGGATCACGTCTTTGTTCCTCGTCCTTGCGATCAATCGACGCCATCTTCTAAAACATGAAAGTACCTGATCCATGACGTCTCGCGCTGTGCTCTGTCATGGATATGACTTGGTCAATCCATCTGCTCTATGATGCAAAGCACGGCTGTCTGTTATTATCAGTCACTCGCTGCGACGTCTTTAGCCCAAAATTTCAGCAACGGAGCCGTAAGACACATCCGCCGCCGTTCTTGTGGTAACGCCATCGAAACGCCATACCGTGCCATTTAGCAACCATTCCAATCCATACGCCACTCCATGCAGCTGCACCGATGATGGAACAGGTGGGTTGAATGCAGAATTCCTCACGCTGGCTAATGCATAGACGTCAAATCACATTCGTGATTGCCCATCATTTCGTCAACTCTTCCAGCTCTTCATCCGACGTTTTTCTTTCGTCTATTTCGTATCACATCATGGCAGAATCCAATTGCGTTGATCTCGAGGCGATCACTGCGAGGCACATTGCATTCTCTCTGCACCTGCGGGAATGCCATCTTCGTCGTCTTCATCCGTTGCGCCTTGTGCGCGCGCCTGCTGGCGAGGGTCGACATCTTCAAGATCGTAGTCCTCAGTCATGGAGTCTGGAGGCGGAAGCTTCTGCTCCATTCGCGGCGGCAGAATCTGTTCCAGGAGCTCGACATTCTGGACTTGGGTCTTATCGGGGAATTTGACGTCGAATTGTATGTAAAGATTTCCAAAGTCGTGGTGTCTAAAGGATGGCATGCCTTGGCCTTTGATGACCTTGATAGCACCTGGTGCAACGTTAGCAGTTTGTACAAGTAAGGGTGGCTTTCATGTATGAACCTACCAGGAGTGATGGGCTCGCCGGGGAAGATGTTAACTGTCAACCAGCGTTCATCCAGGTGCTCGACATAGATTTGACCGCCGGCCAAAGCAGTCAAGAGGTCGATCTCCGCATGGTAGAAAAGGTCGTCGTCCTTGCGTTGGAATCTTGCATGTGGCTTCTGCTCAATTTCGAAGACAACATCACCAGCGAGAACGCCGGGTACCTGGTCACCCTCGCCGCGAAATTCAATCTTGTGACCGCTCTTGACACCGCGATCTACATGGACATGCAGAACTTTGCGCTCGACGATCGTCTTCTTGCCCATGCAACGTTTGCAGCGATCCCGCTCACGGATAGTTTCTCCCTCTCCTTGGCAGTCAGGACAGATGGTCTGGAAGCGCTGAATCATGGGTCCCATTTGTCGCATCATGGTTTTCATGCCTGCGCCGTTGCAGCCGGTACATGTTTTGACCGCACCCTCTTTACCACCACGGCCCTCGCATGCCGGGCAGATGACAGATTTTTGCAGAGCGAGCTTCGAGACTTTCCCGCGGTAGATATCTTCCAAGGAGACTTTGTGAACATGGTGAATTGTTCTAGCCTTCTTTGGGCCAGTTTCCCTCATGCCGCCGCCGCCAAACATGCCGCCGAACGCTGAGCCACCACCAAAGAATTGGGCGAATAGGTCTTCTGCGGCCATACCGCCTCCCATGCCGCCTTGCTCGAGACCTTCCTCGCCATATTGGTCGTATAATTGTCTCTTTTGAGGATCAGACAAGACTTCGTAGGCTTTTGAGAGGTCCTTAAATTTGTCAGCCGCATCGGGGTTGTGGGCATTTTTATCTGCGATATGTCAGACCCCAGCTCACGATTGTCGGAGATGAAGGATTTGTCCTTACCTGGGTGGTGTTTAAGGGCGCCCTTCTTGTACGCAGACTTCAGTTGCGCCTCCGAGGCTGAAGGGTCGACCTTGATGATTTGTTAACGAACGTCCACAGAACTCGCCCCATGGACATTCACATACCCCCAGAATTTCATAATATTTGGTATCCTTGACCATTTTGTCTGATGTCCGTTTTTATTAGGAGCGTCAGAGAGGGAAGATAGCGACGTTTGACGACGAGGCAGGGGATTGAGTGGAGGGGTTGCGGCCTGTGACTAGCGGCTACTCGCGATTCAGTGAGGACCACACGAGGGAGTTGATCTGAAGTACTACACGATACCAAGAAGATTGGGAATGAGACAATAAACACACCGGGCGTCTTGAAACACAGGCAGATAGTTATCACAGGCTTTCAGAGAAGTCAGCCAGGAGTATTATTAAATTTCACTTGCGTTGCCGCGCAGGGCACAGCCAACTGGGGCGGCGAAAACTGCTGCTGCAAATCATGCCAAGCGAGTAGATTCCATGGATTCCACGGGGTTCCTCAGGCTTCTCCGAGCCCATCTCAGCGAACATTGGGCGGCCTTTCTGCACTTCACAACTCACAATACTGATGCTTTATCTGCAGAGAGCGAGAAGGATAATCACAATGAAGATGGAAAGCTGTACTATATTTCTTGATGCATATACCCCAGGTCGCAGACTTGTGAAGGGGCAGCCAACGCACTCGCCCAGTACTCGTAGAAGACGCTCCTCCACAAGGGACGCTCTAGATCCCATGCTGACACCATTCCTGTTAAGGCATCGTTATCGGATGAGATCTTGCAACATTTGCCCAATTAGAAGAACGGTCTGATC
Source organism: Exophiala sideris (assembly GCA_000835395.1). NCBI lineage: Eukaryota > Fungi > Ascomycota > Eurotiomycetes > Chaetothyriales > Herpotrichiellaceae > Exophiala > Exophiala sideris. The sequence continues at coordinate 6,694,728 of KN846952.1, read as the reverse complement.
TCCATACCCAAATGCCGAGGGCCGGCCGTCAATGACATACTGTGTAGTTGTTGCATTATTCTGCATTCAAAGAACTGCACAATTCGTTATTGCTGAGGGCAAATCATCCATGGCCACCACGACATTCCAGAACACACATATCTCCGCTTTACTCATCGCTTCTGGTAATCTGCCAGGGATCTTTCTCATACGTGCTTGAATCGCAGGATCAGTCGGTTGCTCCTCGGCTTTGTTGTGTACGCATCGATCGCCTCAATACCGTCGTCGTCAACGATTTCCGTCGCCCAATTGGTATAAATGGCAGCAACAAGCAGTTTGATCTCTTGCGTCGCCAAATTGCTGCCAATACACATTCTTCCTCCACTACCAAATGCCCAGAACCATCGGTGCATCTCTTTCAAGTGTTCTTCCGATGTGTGTGACGGGAGCCAGCGGTAGGGATTGAAGGTTTCCGGATTAGGAAACACAGCGTCGTTGCGATGCAGAGAGTATGGCATCGATGAGACACGCACGCCGCCAGGAATTCCCGTATAGGGACCAAGTGTGCTTCCGCCGGGCACATGAGGGGAGATGCGAGGTTCAATACCTGGGATGGGCGTATGTAGCCGCAATGTCTCCATATAAATTGCGTGCAGCAGGGGCAGAGCGTCGATTTGTTTGGGTTCTGGTAAGTTGAAATCAGCAAGATCGCCCGCAGGCATGGGCCACTGAATCGTTGGTATCAAAGCCGAGACTTCGTCGTGAAGCTGTTTCTGCAGTTCGGGGTTCTTGCTCAATTCCCAGTAAAGGTAAGTCAAAGCAATCGCAGACGTCTCGTGGCCAGCACCAAGTTGGTCAAGCATCTCGCTGTAGATCTCTGCCGTCGTTGTGTCGTCCTCATTCTGCTGGAGATCATCATGGCGAGTGGTGGGGAGGATCACATCAGACACTGCTTTTCCTGCGAGCGGATCCTTTTCACGCAGTTTGCTGATGCCCTCTTTGAACTGCTTGTACACGATTGGCTCGTCACCAACGTAAGGGGTTGCTACCTGGGCAGTAGTGGAAAGGTATTTTTCAGCTGTACGGCACATATTGGCGTTCCACTCCTCAAGAGAAGCATTGGCATCGTCGACGAACTGCGGCACAATTTCCAGAGCGAATCTACGAGTGAAATTCTTCAACCAGGGAATCTCAGCGGAGAAGAACTCGTAGTCTCGTCTGCAGTGATATTCGTGCATGACTTTTCGTCGAGTGGCGATGTCTTGGGTGAAGTTTGTGCCAGCTTGCAGACCAAATTGATATGCAGACATGAAATCCATCGCAAATGCATTGTTCATATCGTGCGCATCGTACGGCTGGGAAGTTTCAGACAGACTCTGAAGCAGAGGCAGGTAACGTGTCGATAACAGCTTGTGCGAGTTGGCAGCGACCTGCGTAGAAGAGGCAATGTATGACTTGGAGTACACATTGGCCATTGTTCGTTTCTTCTGGGAATGAGGCGCGTGGTGGATAGTCGAGAACATGTTCATAACTCTGTGATTGTGTCAGTATGGGCCTTGACTGAATTTCAACCGAAGTACCTACCCATAGCTTCCAAATCGCTGTGGGTACCAAGCATGCTTCTCCCATCCGCCAGCGTATATGGTCTTGATGCCGTCGTCCACACAATTGACGCTCAGCTCGGTTCCCCCCATACGCACAACACTGCCATATTTGAGATGGGCAGCATATGTGACTGCATTGTTGCGTTCTCGATAGCGCTGATAAGTGATCCATAGATCGCCAAATATCGGAATCGACCAATGTGCTGACGGAATATGGCGAAGCGGGTGGAAGCATAACGGCTGGATGATGAACTTGTAAAGAGATAAGAGCGCAAGAAATGTCAGGGCAACGACCGGGAATACTGGGACAGCCATCCTCGACCGGACACAGAGTGCTCACATGCAATGACAGATGGATAGAGCTGGCTGGGATTCTCTGTCTGCTATGAGTGCTATATCTGTCGAAGGAATGAAGAGAGATCTTATATGCCACGAGACCAACAATTGGCGAAGAGTAGAAGAAGTCGAGTGCAAAGGAAATGCGATAGGTCTCCAAGTTATTGAAATTGAGGTGTCGAAAGCAATGACACATAACCTTGTCCTTTTGGCCTGTCGACGAGAAGGGCAAGTTGGAGCGGGTGCATTCCCTCGTATCAACCGTGTGACTGTCGTCCCCCAGAAGGTTTGATCTTCATGCATGTCGCTGAACTCCATCAGCACAAAATGCGGGGTGCGAATCTCCGCTATAAATGTATTGGTGCAACGCAGGATGTTTTGAACGGACTTGAGCATTTGATCAAGCGACCAACAACAGTAATCGATGAGTTTGAGCAGCATCAACAAGTCCATACATGAAGATTGAGTAATTTGGATTGCCAAATAATTGAGGAACTTCTTCAGGTAACCTTCTCTTTGCCTTTACCATTCGTGGGCTGCTCCTCGGTATCATCGTCACCGGAGGAATCGTCGTCTTCTTCGTCGAACCCTGCAAATCGACGCACAGGCTGTTTGGGCTTGGGTAACAGATCAGAGGGGATATTCAGCCGATGCTGGAGCACCCACAGCGCGTCCGCATCTCCAGCCTCTGCCTCCAACCTGAGCCGTGTCATCTCTTCTTCTTCAAGCTCCATAACATCTTCTGCATCACTATTCTCTTCACTGCCAGGAGCAGAACCACCACTGCCACTACTCTCATCGTCTTGGTTACCACTCCCGGGGCGCTTTGACTTATCCTGACCGGCAGCCATGGCCATTTTTACAGCATTTCGAACATTCTCGCCAATCTCTTCCTTTTCCTCCACCCACTCGTCGCTCAGCCCTTTTCGGCGACCATCAGGCCCTTTTCCAGCGCGCATGTCCGCTTCTCGTTGATCAGCCAGTTCAATCACCTGCTCCCATCTCTTTCGTCTCTCCTCCTTCTCCTTCTTGTCCATCTCGGGTTTGGTAGCCAGATAGGTAGCCAGGTTTTTAGCTTCTGTGATGGTTCGCAGTCTCCGTCCGTCCAAATTACGGGCACTGCCAGTGGCAAGCTCGGCATTTTGGCGTTTCTTTCGCGAGGACATGCGACCGCCTGCAGCTCTCAGCTGAGAGCCGAAGCCGCCCTTGCCCCCAACCAACGGCACCGAAAGCCGTAAAGGCAGAATCGAGACATCGGCGCATTGTTGATACGCTGATCCTTGGACGAGATCCGCGACGGTTGTAGAAGGGCAAGCGTAAATACTTCGATTTGAGGTAGTCGTTAAGATGAACCGCGTCGTTCGTAGCTGGCTTCGTGGTAGCAAACTCGCGATCGAATCTAGCAATTCGGCTGCGCTTGAGGTCGCTGGAAAAGGCAGGCACAAAGTGGGTGGTAGAGAGAGGCCAGGGAAGGTGTCAACGAGGACATTGACAATGGACTCCATGGTTTGCGTGGTTTATTGCAGTTGATCTCAATTTCGTAAATGCTCCAGGCAAACGAGGATGATGATTCAGTGTACGTGGTGCGGGAGAACGGGAAGGCGCAGCTAGATTTGTAGGAAGGCGTCAAGGCGACGAAAAGGAGGCAGACCTTTGGGCTCGAATACTGTGATAGGGTGGTATGATGGAATAGGTGTAACCACAGACTGAAAATAAAATAATACTAAACTCAAGTATGGGATGCGGAGATGTCGTGGCTGACCAGGGCTGCAGTTACAAGTCTAACCAGATTTAGGTGAGTGCTGCAGCTAAGGAAACACGACCAACCGATCAGCTTCTTTTCCAGAAACTTGGATACAGGACGCGTCTTCGCAATAGACAGAAAAGGAAAAGATATCGTCTGGACTTCAATCCTTGTCACCAAGAACAATGCCCTCATCGCTGCAAATAATCACATTCACGATTTGGTAGCCATCTCATGGTTTTCTACCTGGAGGAGGAGGTTCTGCGCACTGGCCACGCTCCACACAGTTCTTCTCAGGCCGCCATCACGACCAATGCCAGTGTGACAGGACCCGAGCACAGTCCCAACGGCTTTTAACGACGTCTACTTTGATTATTCAGAAATCGTCGCTATTTCAGAACATGCCCTGGCAGCCGCTACCTCTTTCCTATGCGGTAGCCATATATCCTTTTCAACCTTCGGCTTCATCCGCCGAATTACCACTGCAGATTGGCGACCAGTTGTATGTCATCGAACAGGGCGGAAAAGATGGCGCCTGGTGTCGTGGCTACCTGGTCGCGCCTCCAACTTTGTTATCAGCCCTGACCCTTGGAGGGAGAACTGCTGCCGATGCGCGAGTCTTTTCTGGAATTTTCCCAAAATGCTGCATCGAAATTCGCGAACAGCTGGGGACGGGTGAGCAGCCGGTCGCTCAAATTGGTCAACCAAAGCCGCAAGCTCCATTGCCAATGCTGAAGGTTGGCGATGAATCACCCACATCATCATCCGAGCCTCTGGTGGACGAGATCTCATCGTGCCTACGGGAATGGTATATTTTACACCTGCCCGACTTAGTACTACGCCGAGAGTATCGTCTGCTTGACCAAATGTCCAGTGTTACAACGCGGCTGGACTACGCACGACGGGAATTGTTGAACGATGTCCTTACAACGCAGGAAAGGTTGCAGGTGCGCAGTCAAGCTGTATGGGACTTGGTCCGCGGCAACAAAATGCTGAGCGGCGATATTATCGTCCGAGACGCCAATCAACATGGCCGGCTATTGACATCGGACGACTCTGCAATCGAAATGACTAAGTCACAAGCAGTCATGAGCGTCCTGGATGCTCCGCCGTCAGAAAACTCAAAAGCCATATCGCTCCATCATTGTCTTGTGGACGTCAAATCAGTGGTGGGATCTGATCAGGACGCAGCGACTTTGAGTTTGGCTCTGTATCGAAGAGATTCTGCTGGAGCGGCCATTCCAGTATCCGAAACGTACAGCTCTGTAGCTTCAGCCAAGATGAAGACTCTTTTCTCAGACCTCAGCACGAGAGATTTAGCAGACGATAACAGTCTGTTTCTGGCCATAAAGTTGGTGCTGCCCGAGCCTCCACGAATGGCCAAAAAGCGCCCGGTGGAGAGGCCTCCCTCCAGAAATGGGACGTTGATGGGTCAGAGGCAGCTTTCTCTGAATCGCCGCAGATCTAGTCTCATGTTCGGAAAAAAGAAAAATGGTGATAGACCTCAACCGGGACAAAATGGCAGAGCTACACCACAATTTCAAGATAGAGTCCAAACGCCGTCGACATTGGAAGAGGAAGAAGACGGCTCGACGCAGACTCAAGGCCCTCCAGTACCACGAACGGTAGGCGTTGGCGTCCTCGATGTCGACAAGATAATGGCAGGTGGCCAATTATGCGAGGAAACCGTCACAATATGGTCACTCTCGGCTCGAGATGATGAAAAGAGCCGGGAGTTCGACAAGAGGATAGCGCAGCTCTTGAACAATCAAGGGAAAAGCATCATCGTCTCACCTCAATTGTCAAGTATCACACTTACTCTGACGCCTTTTACTGCTCCAGATGCAGATGCACTGATCAAGAACAATGCAACGTTGATGCACCTCGTCACAAAAACGCAAAAGATGGGATTCTCGGAGGCGCCATCTAAGCCAAGGACTGACATATATCTGAGACTGAACAAGGCGACCATAACACCAGGCGCACTTCTGTCCCATCCTGATTTGAACGTCGCACCAATAAAAGCGGCCTGGATGCAAAATTTGCAACTGACCATGGAAGTCCGGGATGGTTTTGGACGGCGCATTGAACACTGCATATATCCATCCTCCAATGGTGCCGGTGTGACAGCATTCCGAACAAATGCTGTGGAACTTGACGGTGCTTGGGACCAGACTCTCTGCCTCAGAATCCCAACTGAGAAGGTACCTGAAAGTCATTTGGTGTTGAGCATAGCCGATGCTCCCGACTTTCCATTCGCATTGGCATGGATGCCGCTGTGGGACAAGCAGGCATTCATTAGCGATGGGGAACATTCGCTAATATTACATGCATACGACAAAATCACTTCGAGTATCGTGCATGGGCGTGGCGCGTACTTGTCCCTGCCCTGGAACAACGAAAACTACCGGACCGTCCACGAGGGAAGCTTTGCCAATATTGCTTCTCTCGAGGTGCACACTCTCCTTTGCAGCACCGAGTACTCCCAGGATCGTACGCTAGTCAGCCTCATCAACTGGAAGCATCAGACTTCTGTGCAACTACTTGATATCCTTCAGAAACTCACCTTTGTACCAGAGATTGAGGTTGTCAAGCAGCTAAATGATGTTCTCGATGCTTTGTTTGGTGTCCTCGTGCACAAGACTGGCGAGTCCAAGTTCGAGGACCTGATTTTTAACGACATCGTCTGGGTTCTCGGAATTGTCCATGATAGGCGGTACAATCTAGGACCACTGGTGGAACAATACACCGAGTCCCATTTTCGCTCGCCCTATGCGGCATCATGCTTGATTCGTAGCTTTACGAGGCTGCTCCAAAGTGTGTCTGACCCGCAAAGCGCTCGTGATATGAGAGCTCTATTCAAGGTGGGAAGGACATTTATGAAGATTGTCATTACTTCGAACCAACAACGGCGGTTTGGGTCACAATCGAACACTACCGATGACAAACGTTCGGATTTCAAGGAAGACATGCAGGCCATTCTTTTCGGCCTACAGATGATGATGCGCAGTGAGACCGCAGCACTGGTTGGCAGCAAGACTCTCCTGGTACAAAAGTTCCACACCTGGTTGCCCGAACTGCTTCCTGCTTTCAGCAAGGAAGAAGTGATGAAGTCGGCCGTTGAGTTCATCGACGCCTGCGATGAAGCGACTGGGAAACTTGTGCTGTACCGACTCCTTCTCATCCTGAACTACACCAAAATGGACCAGGTATGGGTCGACGACAAAGACAAGAAAATTCTAGCTAAGAACTGCGTCCGATGGTTGTCGCCCTACTGGTCCACCAACAGCCTAACAAACGACTGGCACGAGCAGGTCCGCCTGTGCTGCTCAATCGTGGCTGAATTGACGCGATTCCCTACACACTATCTGCACGAATTCACGCCGAAACTCATATCCGCGTACGAGATCATCGCACAAGAACCTCGGACGAAACGCCGATCATTGTCTCTGCTGTTCCCGGACACTTATCCGTTCGTGACCAAACCAGCCGAAACCAACGATCAATTCGACGAGACGCTGCTCGAGCTGTCCGCGCTGGTCGCCACGATCTCGAGACTGAAGGCGCCGACTCCACGACTGCAAGGCCATGACTTGTCCAAGTACGTGCTCTCGACGCTTAGTGCATTACGCTCGCTGCTGCAGAACAACGCATGCCCTTCGACATGGCTTAGTCTGCATATCTACCACCACTCGTCTGCACTCACGATCCTCAACAATTTGTCATCGCTATTGATCGCGCAGTACCTGCCCAGCCCTGAGGAGGCCGAAAATCCGGATCATGCCGATGAGTTTAACCTCAAAATGAGCCTGTGGAAGTCGTTCCTCGACACGCTGGTGATGCTCGTGTCGTCCCCAGATCTGGCGCTTGAGTTGTTTCCCGAACAAAAGCGCCGCGCCGTGTGGAAGATCGCAGGCGATGTCCGCCAGGCGGGTGCAGATTTGTTGAGGAAATGCTGGGAAAGTCTAGGCTGGGAAGCCACGCCCGACGACCAGCGCAGGTATAACATACGGAGGCTCGGCGGGTATCAAGTGCAGTATGTCCCCAGCCTGGTCGCCCCGACGATTAGACTGTGTCTCAGCATGCACGAGGGCCTGCGCAAGGTGGCGGTGGAAATATTGCAAGCTATGATCATTAATGAGTGGGCTCTCAGCGACGGCGAGAGTTTGGAGTTGATAGAGACGGAAGTCATCGGCGCGCTGAATTCGGTTTTGAAAGCCAAACCAGTGACGGCGAACGAGGCGATGAGTCGCAAGATTTTCATTGCGGAGTTGCTGGAGTTGTTCGCCACGATTGCTAATCAGCCTGACGACGCGCTGTGGACGGCGACTGAAGATCTCGTGGCGACGATCGATGAGTTAGTAGATTTGCTTACGTCGATGGATGCTGAGGATGAGTTCGAAGCAAGAACAAATGGTCATGGTCATACGGCTGCAACCGCAGCAACCCATGGCAATGATGGCACCGATGGTACTGGTAGAGATATCGACTCACGCTCGCAGAACTCAGAGGGTAAGGAGATGGCAAGGGCGAGACGGAGTATCGATGGCTTGAGTCCGTCCTCGCCTCAGCAAGGGGTTCGCAGTGGTGAGAGGGAGTATGGCGTTCATGCGCTCGAGTGCTACAAGCAGTTGGCAGAGGAGTACGAGCGGAGTGGGGACTACAAGCGTCTTGCGAAGACACATAGAGCTATCGCACGGATTCATGAGGCTAGGGCGGCGAGTCGGCTTGGTCACCACGGTGCTGCGAGTGGTGGTGTCAATGGAAGAGGAGGGCTGTATGAGGACGGAGAGGAGGATGGTGATTGATAGAGAAGGATTGGATGGTGGTTTCTTGGTTCGTGTCTTGGAGTGGTCGATCTTCTAGCCTTGCGACTCATGTATGTTCGTCCTTGGAGTGGTCGGCTTGGTAGCTTTCTTACTGTGCTGCCGTTGTGTCTTCGGAGTCTGCGCCTGGTTTCGGGCTCAATCTCCATACTCGATATTTGATACCCGGCTGGCTGGTGTCTGATGGAGTGAAGGTAGGTTATGGGGTCAGGGGTACATATCTCCTTTCGGGTCTTTTACTTATATCTTATCTCTCAAATTCTGGCCCATGAAACAACGGTTATATTCGTGGACTTAGCCTGGCTACTTGTTCTTACTTATGTCCTTCGAAGCGGATGCCTTCTAGTGCACAGGTATGCAAGTATACTGTGCAGCGTCTCCTGCAGTCCATGCCCTGGATCGACTGAAGCTGGTACTCATAAGAGGCCAGAGCGATGTGGAAGATCTGCTTGTCCCTGCTCTTCCTGCTATCTCTTGTTCCACTGATATTCCCAGTCCGAGCTTTGGCCGTAGAGTAGGGCGGGGATGGTTGAGGGATCAAGGCATCGAACGGCTGTGGATTTCAGCAGCTATGGGCCTCAGAGCTGTCTACGATGTTGCTTGGCAAGAGGCTTTCTCTCATCAGGACAGGTGAACAGGTCACAGCGCACGATGTCCATGGTCTCATCGCCACACGATTCCACAGAGCCAGAGATCGAGATCGCACTGAGGTCGCAGTGGATTGTTTTGTCATCGAGTCAATGCGCTTGAACAACACACTTCCCATAGGGGTCAAATGAAAACAGAGCCAGGAGGAAGTTGTAAACAAAAACATGAGAAAAAGCCGCAAACAAAAACACTTGGACATGACACCTAGTCTATCGAAGTCAATTGTGCCGAGACCGGGCTTCGTCAACCGCCTTCCACATACATGCCCACGTTTCTCAGATCAGTGGAGATGAAGGCAATAGTTTTGGTGAAATTGAGCACTCTCCCAGGAAACAGGAACGGGAAAGGATGTAAAGGACAATTTTGGAGAGCAATTGCGCGGAATAGGGCCAAGCATCTGGGAAGGGTGTCTTGTAAAGTACCTGGGTCTGTGCACACCAGTGGCGAAGAGAGTAGTCTCGACAGGGTCAATGCGGAAACCCCAGTTGATATCAACTTCCCAGGCCAATCTTGCTAAAGTTTGCAGCCGCGCAGCTCTTGGGCCTCGTTTCTTTCAAGATCACTGCAGAGTAGTAAGTCAGCCCGAACTCGCCGTTATATGTTGGAAGATGAGGATCTGGCTCTGAAGTCGCGAAGCTTCTCAGTCGGTTGGCGCGGCAAGTGATCATAGGGGTAGACCGTTGAAAAGGTAACGGTGGTCGTGGAGAAGCGAGGCCAGAATGATGCGGCTGAAGGCATGTCATTGTCTTACTCTCCCATATTCGGACTTCTTTGAGGGACTCTGGTGGTCTTTCGAACCCACCTAGATTCTCCATCGTAGCTCAAGGTGCCCTTTCGGGGCATGCCAGCTGTCATCGAACAGGAGCAATGACAAGCGAAATAAAGAACTGAGCACAAGATGAATGGCGAGACTCGTGATCTCAGGAGTCAGTGCGAAAAGCTTGGTAAGTTGGAGACCATGGAGAGATGTCTGGCTGTCGGCTAGGTTTGACAGCTTCAGGGGTGCGTGTCCTTTTCCGTGCTGACATGAATCCTCACTGGATGGAGGGCTCCTCGGGGACCTTCGAAGGGAGAGGGAAACCGCTGCAAGATCTTTGACTCGAAGCGGTGACTCTTTCCTTACCTTGGGAAGTTTCAACCCAGCAAGCGAGGTACGGGTGTGGATTATCTTGAAGTCCATGTCCCTCCTGCAGTTTGGTTGGACCAATATGGAAGCAGACCGGGTAGGATATGCGTATGAAATCACAAGCTCACAAGAAAGGGATAGCTCTAGATGTCATATGTAGCTGTCTTCATTTTCGTCTGTATGCAGGTTCGAACCTTTCGTGGGTGAGTGTGTAAGAGTGGCATCTGGAAGACTGGCAGTTGGAGTTTTCTGGCAGGCCAAGCCGCTGTTGCGTTTCGGGTTGATGCATGTAATTCGTCAAGGTAGCGGGCCCCTCGAACCTCTGGTTCCAGAATGCCAAACTGCAGATGATGACCTCGCAGACTCGAAGAATGGGTCAATGGATGATGATCCAAGAGAATCGCATCAATCTCTGATTACAAGGGCGGCGTGCAAGAAGAACAATCATCAACGACGCCGTCGCCCGTCTCCATGACTGCTCTCAGACTCCCGCCGTCTTGCCCTGACAACCAGACACTGATCTTCCACGTTGCTCACGAGATTGCCGGGTGCAGGTCTCTACAGGAGGCGTGTGCCCTCACGTCAACCGTGCCGTCACTGTCCATCAGTGCGGTCACTTCCTCGCAGACGTCCATCTCTGCTAAATTGCAAAACATAGATCCCCTGTCGCCTCATGCTCCTCCGCCACGGACCGCCGCTCAGATACTCAGTACAAAGACCACCTGAAGCCCGTGTTCAACTGTCGTTCCCATCCTTTACTCCTCGAATCCATACGCTCGGATCGGACTCTTGCAGACGCTTCAACTGAAGAGAGGGGCACTTCATTCAAGGCACTTTGACCCGTAGGGAAGGACATCCACCACCACCATTATTCATTGAGTGAGGGACAGCATTGGGAATCACCAACAATACTCCACAAGAGACCAAAGTAACCCCAGGTCAAAGCCAAGCATCTATTTGGGAAGACTTGAAGAGGAATACCACGTACTGGGAATAGGAACATCCAGCCAGGGCGGATAGCCAATTCACCAAACTCTATACCAAAACCTCAGGTCGCAACATCGGCTCCCCATACCAACTCCGACCAAGAAGACCTAGAACAGCGACGATTTCAGTTATCTACTACTACAGCTTGCGTCACGGCGACAAGACCAGCACAATTCAGGTGACTGTCTCGGAAGGGAATCTGCTTGTTGCCAAGGCATACCACAGACGTGTTCCCCTTGTTATTGCAACATTCCTGTCGAAAAGCGAATGATCGCGACCCATTAGTGAGGATTTACCTTTTCTTCCAAACGTATCCTCCTTTGGACACTTTCTGCAATATTCAATATCACCTCAGGTAAGTGACATTATTGCCTCTGATCGATTTGGAAGTCCCATTTTGAGTAATGGGACTGTGCACTGTTCCTGGCCAAGAGAGATCTAGGGCGATTTCCTCGGGAGGAGACGCCCTGACCCTCTCCACTTATAGAGGCACTGATCCTTCAAGGATCAATGTGTTCTTCAACATCGCTCTCTCCATTTTCTTGAAACATTTACCATCTGTACAATCACTAACAACGTCACCATGCAGACCGCAAATCAGCGCTTCAATTACCCTCCATATCAGAAACCTCAGAGCGAGGCTGTCTACCAGCAAGCCCTGAGACAGTCACTGCCATATCCTGCCAAGGGAGGAATGGAGATTGGAGGACTACTGAACGCAAGGAATGCTGCTGCAGCGGACGCTGAACTTAGACGTCAACTACAACAGTCAATGCAAATGGACGGCGGTGTGGCATATGCCATGAGCCAGGCCCCAATGGCTCATCACCAACACACGATGCATGCTCCCGGAATGCAATACATGGGACCACCTCAACATAACCCTCAACTTTATGCGCAAAGTTTTATTCCTAGACACGACACCCAGCATGCGGTGGCAGAAGACAACTTTGGTGCTATGCGACCAAAGAACGAAGGTGCGCCCAAGGCATTCGCCTGCAGTACATGTTCAAAAGGCTTTGCCAGACGAAGTGATCTTGCGCGACATGGTAAGTCATCGCACTCCTTCTAAGTGGCTTCAACTAACTCCTGGGTAGAACGTATTCACAGCGGTATCAGACCTCACGCTTGCGACTTTCCCGGTTGTGGAAAACAGTTCATCCAAAGATCTGCCTTGACAGTACACGCAAGAGTCCATACTGGAGAGAAACCACACATGTGCGAACGATGCGGCAAGGTATGCTACTATCTGTTCTGCACTTGATCTCGTACGGATATTAACGTATCTACAGCCATTTTCTGATTCCAGCTCTCTTGCACGACACAGAAGAATTCATTCTGGAAAGCGTCCTTACAAGTGCCCATACGCCAACTGCCAAAAGACATTTACCAGGCGTACGACCTTGACCAGGCACCAGAACCATCATACCGGCACAATCGAGCAAGCAGCAGCAGAGACTAACGCTAAACTATCGACCACGCAGCCTCAGAGTCAATCGATCTACGGGTCTACGTCAGGGTCATCCAGAAACTCTACGGCATCGCCCGCCGACAGACCACTATCGGTTTCGCCCAATTCGGAATTGCCCCCAATGACCAATGGGATGCACCGTCAAAGTTCAGATTATGGATTCCTCCCTCAAAACCATCAGTCGCTACCTCCACACATGCGATCTGACTACCAACAAAATTCGGCTCGCCAGACACCCAACATGAATGCTCATCAGCTCCAAAATTACGCGAGGCCAACTCAACAACGACCAAGCACGTCCCACCCACAAAACTATGGTCCACCTCAGCCAATGGAGCCACCGGCAACCGGCACAGGCAGCGGTAATGCTTCCCCTCACATGGGCGCTCTTGCATGGGCACAGCAGAACGCTACTGGAAACCTCCCTCCATCGAACAATATGGACAATTATGCTTATCCTGACCCTGGCTACGGTGGCCATGCTGCTCTCTATTACCCCGGCAGCAGCATCCGGAGGCCACAAAGCACGGAACCTTCCGACCCTGGCTACGATATGCGAGGCCGCCATCCTCATATGGCGCATCACATGCCTGTTACTGCCGACTGGAGCGCGATGCCAATCGCCGTCCAGGATAACCGACAGGAGCGATACGTGATGTAGAGCACATGTCCAGTGTCTCGACCCACTATTGGAGAGTGTCGACGGCGATTATTGAACGAGCTTGACTTTTTGGGGAGAGTCATGCCTTGAGAACTGGAGACTTCGATTGACCGGCCCTTCCGAGCGCGCCGAAAAGGGCCTCGAGATCAAAGCGTCGGTCAGACTCATTACTTGTGATACCCTTTTGCTTGCCAGGTCAAACGGCGCAATCTGTTTTTCATTTCATTTGTATGATATTTTGTATCGAGCTACTGTTTGACATGCGGCTCAACCGTCCTGCCCCTCTCCGAGGGACACCGGGCTACTGTACATATTCTGTGCCTTGCATGAATCACTTGCAGGGCTTTCCAGACAGGCGTTATGGGTGGTGTGGGTTTCTGGTCTGGAGCAAGGCAGTGGCTGGGAAACTGCTAGCGGGCCTTCCGCACGGGTACCATGGCGATCAAGGCGCAAATGCAACGAACTTTTTCTGGCTGTTTTACTGAGAAAGAGGAGTTAGAACTTACTGGATATGAAGTATTGGTGTGGGCATCGCATCGTCATCATCACTTTTACTGTAGCATCATCAGCGTGGGGAGGGGATTAGGGAAGCGATCATCTGACCTTGAATTCCATTGTAAGCACCAAGCACTATTACTTGCTATTGCCTGTCGCCAATCCATATTCCAGGATGATTGTCCTGATTGCACATGTCCCAATGGCTGGTTCTGGCATCATGATTTCCAATGACTTGGCTTGGTTCTCAGCCTCAATCTACTTCTGTCTTGTCGATCCATAGAGGAGGGGCATAACGCGCATCATCGAACTTCTGGTCCTTCTGTAAATCGTGAGTCGTAATTCTGATTAGTGTTTCCAAGACTCCGTATGCAAGTATGACTTACCTTAGGCTTGTCCCTGCTGGGTCAACGCACAGTCACGCCACAATCCATTCCTTCCAAGGCATTCGTTAGTAAGGAAGCGAGGAAGTGGATCTCTCTCTCTTTCCGGATCGAGCCTTGTGGAAGTTCTAGACTCGCCGCATTGCGTATTGATGTCAAATATGCTCGCTTGGTGTCCTCAATCGCTAATATGAGGATTGTACCGATGTAGGTTCAGGGCAACTCTGGTCCGCCTATCGTTATCGATCCTGCTCAACGCTGGGTCATGGTTGGATGGCGGGGAATGGTACCATGTACGAGAATGACCATGACAAAGTGTATCCATGTTGTCCAGTCGTACTATCAGGTTTTGTTCCTGATTTGGAGGTATCCAGAAATGAACAGAAAGTGTTGCTTGGAATGTCGGTGATCGGACAAATAGGCGCCGTCGCCGTTGCTGACCATCATGGACTTTTGCAAACATAGTGTCGCACTGAAGCAGAAGACGACGGATCTGGTATGTCAACTTTCTTTCCATGATGCGCGCACTTTACCTGCTTGCATGGCGGGGCGTGGCAGCCTAGGACCAGTGGTCTGGCTCGGCCTGTACCATGTCGAATCTTGAAAGAGTTTGTCATTTGTGTAGGATGCAACCTCAAATTCCTCTGCTCCTCAACCCGCAATGCCATGGTCATCGATTGTTGATAATAAGAGTTTTGTGAAGAGATTTTTTCTCTCCGTTGCTTCCAAGTAAGGTTGCAGGTAAACCCCCCAGGAGGGGAGTCCAAAAATAAGTCGTGGATGATCCAATACCAGAACAGCCTTTGGGTTCCCTTGTGGTGGAAAACTTTTGACATCATTGAGCACATTTCCATATTGACACTGAGAAGATGGTACGATGCTGCACATGGAGTCTGTAGTTGATTGTTTGAGACAATCTTCCCGGTTCCATGGTTGTCGTTGTCTCCAGGAAAACAGTTCTCCACAAGACAAAACGGCTGAGTTAGGCCACCCACTGGCTAAGTGCTTGCATTGTGCCTTCTTAGCCCCTACTCCATAGTTCAGCCTCGTTCAATCGTCCTCGTTTACAATTCAGCCTTGTCAGGTCGCATAACAATTCGCTGGCTTGACAGCAAACGTTCAATGTCTTTCCGATAACAAGTATTCAAGGTCACCTGCCCCTTACTTTTTTTTGTAGGTTTCAGAGAAGACTGTGTAGGTTTCAGAGAAGACTGAGCACCTTTGTTGGCCGTTCCCTTCTCCGCATTGTGGTAGGTCTTGTGTCTTGCGGCTCGGCAGACTGGTAAGGGGTTCTCAGCCTCGCGCGCTTAGTCGTCGCTAAGGGGTCGACGCCGAGCTTGAAAATGATAATGAATGCGCGACAATGACCTCGCCGTCTGGTTCCTTGCTGCCCGTCTATTGGCCCATGATTCATTCTGTATCTCTCATTGTCGTCTGAGTCGTTTGCTTTGTCCTCAACACAACTGCCTACACAGGCGTCAGGGTATATCATCCAGGCGAGCAGTCACTTGCATCCTGAGGAGAGTATCTTCATCTTCATCGTCTTCTTGTTTGTTCTTGTCCGGTTCTTCTTGTCCTAGAGGGACGCTGCAATTATGAAGACGCGCTTTTCAAATCCCAATCTCCGCAACATATTCCCTGAACAGGAAGAGATTCGTGAGCCCATTGATGAGCAGTCGCAAGCAAGTGGAGGGTCTGAAGGAGCAGAACAGTATCAAAATATACAGCATCTCAGTCGTCAAGAAGCTTCTCAGACAAGCGGTGGACCTGCAAATTCGAGTCAGTCTGTGGATGAGTTTGAACAGGGCCCAAGTGCAAGCGCACCTCAATCTCCAACGGAATTTTACGATGCCCTGGAAGAGACCAATGCAGAGCAACAATCCCACAGCGAGACTGGCGACACAGACTTCATCACTCCGGAACAGTCTCCAACAAAGCTTGCAGTTGTCCCCGTCCAGAGACAGCAGCAACAACAGCAGGAAAGCGCAGGCTCAGGCAACGACAGTCGAGAACCATCCTCCTCATATTCGCCGCCACAGATCCAAATTCAGCCACCATCACCACAAGTGGTCACTGGTGGATGTGCTGAGAGTGACAATGAAGCAGAGAGTGAAGCAGACGACGAGCAGGGAGTGTCACGTCGATGGACAGGTGCGGTGACAAGAACGCGGTCCAGAACACTGCCTCCGCCTTCGGTAATATCACTGCCTGAGAATGCTTTTCGTCGTCGATCTTCTGGGACTTTGCAACTTGAACACCTTCCTACTCCTTCATACTCACCAATCTCGGAGCTGCAAACAGATCCAAACCAACAAGATCCTCCGGCGACATCAGCATCTCCTCCAGTTGAATCACAGCATCACGCAATCCCTTCTCCCTTTCGCCTTCTCCTCGAACCTTTTGAGCCTTCAGAGACAGGGAACTCAGCCGCCATGTCTCCACCAAACAACACCAACTCTTCTGCTGCTGGTCAAGGCCACAATGCAAACCATGTCGATACCAACCAGCAAGCCACCGGCAGCAATACCATGCCTCAGGGTGCTGCTGCACCACAAGCCTCTCTCACTGAAGAACAAGTCCGTGCACTCATGATGGAGGACGATGACTTCGATCCCATCCCATCAGAGTATCGCCAGAATCCTACAGGCCAGTTCATGCCGCAGGCGACTGCTCCAACTTCCTACCCAGAGTACGCTCAGGCATACCGTACTGAAGCACCATACCAAGCCGCACCACACTACTACAATCAAGGCATGGCATCACCATACCAGTATCCACCACAACAGTATGTTGGCGCGCATGAATACGGCTTCCCTCAACCTCAATACTATGCTGGATACAACAACCCCCTCTTCGCCGATCCAAGATTGGCATACACCCCTCCTGTCGGCCCCCGTGCCCAGATGGCAGGTCCGATCAATACCCCTCCAGTCGGTCTCCCTGCGCAAGTGGCTCATCCAACCGGCGTCCTACCATACGCGCAATCGCCTGGAGGTCGTGTTGGTGTCGGCGGCACACCATCACCCAATCGACAAGGTCAGAGACGCAATCAGGATGGTGCTGGAGGTCGAATGGATGGTGAAGAGGGCGACGATGACGTTGTTGGAGGAGTGGCGTTGAGTGGCAATGAGAGCAAGAATTAGGTTAGGTCGGGGGGAAGACACGAGCCTATCATGATATGCGACGTCAGTGAGAATGGAGTATGCCGCAATGGCAAGGGAAACGAAGGATAGCGTTTGAACAGGTATCCATTCCATAGTCAATGAGAATGCAATGTGCAACTGTCCTGTCTGTCCACGCTCGTCCCATGCCCGCAGCACCTCGAGCCAAGTCAATATTCATGTCATCCCGTAGAGGAGTATTAGCTTCAGTTGAATGATCTAAAAACAAATTGAAAGGAAAGGAATCGCTTCGTCCTCGCGAAGGATGTCATCCACGCCGGTCCATGCAATGCACGTCGATATGAAGTTGTAATCTGCCCAAATGATTCGCTCACCCAACATCCTGGCGCCTGAATCGAAGTCTGTCGCTTGTATCGTGTCTCGCATCTGGCGATGAGGGCAGGGAAGGCTGTTATGCTTCGGCGTAGAATTGTTTCATTAGACCGTTGACCACTTCGTATGCACGCTTAGCTTCTGCGATGCTCTCGCCGGTGAGTTTTAGACATTT
The DNA here is from genome assembly GCA_000835395.1 of Exophiala sideris. NCBI lineage: Eukaryota > Fungi > Ascomycota > Eurotiomycetes > Chaetothyriales > Herpotrichiellaceae > Exophiala > Exophiala sideris. Next base: position 6,676,799 of record KN846952.1, on the reverse strand, counting down.
GTCCTCGTCGGGCTCGTCGACCTCGCCCGTCTCATTCTTCTTGTGACCATAGTGTTGTATTTTCTCGCATTCGTCCTTGACTTTGGTGAAGCCCAAGGTTGCAGATGATCCTTTGAGGAAGTGACCTAGGCTGGAAAGTTCAGGGAGATTCTTTTCCTTCCTACGAGGACAAAGTGTTAGAAGTCTTGTCCATTGAACGGTATAGTCGGCGAGATCTGATAGGGCTCGAGGACGAAATCCTACTTACATTGCAGTGTCCATCTTTCCGAACGTCTGTTCTGCCTGTTCTAGGAAGCCGAAGACTATGGACTTGCTGAAGTCGCGATCGTCTTCTTCATCCATGTCGAGGATCTGCTCGAAAGTGGCTTTATCGACATTGTCGCCGAAATCGAAGTCTGCCTGTACAGCAAGAAAAGAGTTAGTCGTGACCAAAACGTAGAGTATGCACGCTCGTTGTGGCTGGTCGTTTCCACTTCTGACAACGTGTCCCCGTGTCGGGCCTCAATCGCAGATAGGTTTCTCTAGGACTACTTACTTCGTCGGACATCGTGATTTAGTTATGGTTGTTGAATAGACCAAGTTGAACGGTATGTGGATATGACGGTGTGAAAGAGGTCTTCACTTCTCACAGCCAAGAATACAGGAAAAATTCTCAAGGACGCTCCGGTAACCAGACCAGGTGCTGTTGGACGTGGCTGCTTGATGCTCCGGTTGACGGCGATTTATTGCCTGCCACCCTCATGTTAGCATCATGATATGTGATGTGTAAACAAGTCGACAAGCATATCAAAAGAGCACCGACCTTCAATTCTCCGATGGACGAGCAACGAACGGCGCAAGGCGCTCAATGCCTGCAGAACACGGCAAGGTATCTGCACTTTCCCCGGGTAAGCATAAGATCAATTACTCCGGTGAATAGTTCAAGTGCGGTGCATTGGAGGGAGAAAGTCAATTCGTCGAAAGATGAATTTTGGTTGAAATGGAAGGAGTTGGTGTTGTTCTCTGTTCTCAAGAGGGAAGTGACGTACAGCCGACGTACAGACTGTCGAACGCTGATCAGCCCCCCAGCTCAGAGACAACCCACTCAACTTCTCAAGGGGTTCACAAAGCTGCGGTACAGAAGGAATTAGGATCCGTACCTTTGTGTCGATCGCTTTTTGTTTTTGGACGAATACTGCACGGTATCAGGAACTGGGTCTTGCAGGCGGGGCTTCCCACTGATGCGCAACCAGGATCACAGGTACTTACAAGCTATCAATCAGGACACAAATCAACTTGCTCCGTCACGAGTATTTTCCCTTCACTTCGGCTCAGTCGGCTTCCTCAATTGACCTTATTCTGCGCGTTTAATGTTGCAACTTTGCACACGACCCTGGAACGAAGATCCTGCCTAAGGGTGCAGATCAACCACTATCGAACGGCCGTTGAGAGACAAGGCGGGGGGGCTAAGCGAATCCCACGACGAAAGATACGTTCATACGAGTAAAAAGATGAGATAAAAATTACTGGCGGGAAGGTGGGAACAAAGACCCTTGGCTCTCGCGACAAGCCGCCGGAAACCTCTCGTGTACGTGTTCCGTTCACGGCGGTGCTGGCACTGGGAGATAGAAAAGAGGTGGGAGCTCCAAGGCTGAGAGAAAAGAGGTCGGCACCTGCTCCGTACAGATGGCAGCTAAACAGAATGGAAGATTAAAAATTCTACGACCCTCCCACGCACGTCGGAACAACCTAGAGAGGCACGCTCAAGCGGCATTCAGTCCCAAAGTTTCCAAGCTGGCCCTGACCCTTGAGCCCGCCACTAAGATATCCCCGTTCACCGCCAGCTTCTTTCGGTAAGCTTACCAGGTGCCACGCTGGGTGCCTGTGGGCATTCATTATTTGCCTCGAGAAGCACGTCAGAAGGGTTCATGTCCCTCTCTCTACGAGTATCAAGTGTTGTTTTCTTCAATTGAATTCATCCTTCCGGGACGCAAAGCCGGATGAAATTTGGTATCGTGGATGGTGACCGAGGGCTTCTGTGCGAACTCAGTCTCTCTCAAACTTGGCGAACCTTCTGTCTTGCCAAAGCCTAATTAGACCGGCACGAAAACCAAAACCACAAGCAGCCGCATAGCTGGGTCCAACCCCGAAGAAACCGGCTATGGAGCTAGGAATACGGCAGATCGACGCTTATATGGCTCGAAAAGGGAAGCTGACGGCATACTTGTGCAACACCATAACAACATGCTTCTATGGCCGATTGTCAACGCACCCCATGCGAGGCCAGAAATCGAGAGGCCAACTGCGGAAGAATGTCGCTACCTATGCTAGCTTGGAGCAACCGTGGTGGAGGCACCTGAAAAACCCCTCGTTTTCTGAGACTGACTCAACTTTGTTGAGCCTGAGTTTTCTTCGACGTCAAATTTTCGGCTTGGTTCCGACCTGCGCAATGACGTCTTTGAAGCAATTCAGGGTCTTTCCCCGATTACCGAGCGACGCACGAGTGACCTTGATATGGATGAAGAGCAGGACACGATGAGGTAGGAATTGACTGAACGATGAAGAGCGATGAGTACTGTGCGAGTAACAGCACTTTTAGAACATCCCTACCACGCCCCGGTCAAACTACGACGGTACTAGAAACCCAAAGAGGGAGATAGGGACCAAGAGACGCCCACGAGGTCCTGCATGACACTCAGGGAGTGGGTGATGTCAACCCGCAGATGGCGTCCTGTCGGCTTCGTCTTACCCTAGACTAGTCCAGCGCCACACCACCTATTGAGGTCCTGGGTTTGGGGAGCATGGCGACCACAAGTGCGATATTCCTTCCGGAACCACTTTCGCATAACCCCCACTCCATCACCGATACAACTTTGATGGAATTTAATCGGACACCTAATCACACAATTGACCTTTCCAGCCCACGAAGGGACTTGAGCGAAAGGACATTGATAAACGTCAGCAGATAGGAGGCCGAGGGAACAACGAGATGTGCCTTGGAGAGATACACGCTCAACCGCTTCATCCACGATTTCTATCGAGCCTGGGGGAGATTCTGGTTGATATCTTGAACAAAACAAAACCACAATCAAACAAAACCACAATCAAGTTTCCAGCACGACAGTGACAAATCTAACGATGAATAATGGGACTCTCCGGAAATGCACCCATGGACATTGATTGGGGTCGGACGTTCCCATCATGATCTATTGATATACTAAACATACGCTGATTCAAGTTGGCTTGCCCAACAACGTACCGAATTTCCGTTCTTCCAATAGTGCAAAGGCGTCCACATGGCTGCAATCGATGATTTAGCGGCATCTTAGTTTGGTCGTGCATACGGGATACTGTACGGAGTATGCACGCGAATGTTGACTCTCGCGGCTTACACTGGACGCTGGCACGCTGCCACTGAGTCGGATGAAGCAGACGTCAAACAAGCATGTGTTTTCGTGGTTTCAGCCCGCCTCCATATCGAGGTTTACAGACGCTACTCGTCAATTGGCTAGCATGTACCTGAGAGTTTTGGAGGAGCTCTTTCGCGTCCCTGCTAAGATGCGTGTTGATGCAAGCAGCCGTCTCCAACCTGCGTCTAAACTCTACACAGTCCATGGGCAGCTATCCACATTCTCGGGACAGCCGAACCAAGAATTGCATTTGCTGCCTTTCTGTGATTCGACGAAAGGACATCGATGAGGTACGGGATCTCATTGCACACGTGCTTCTGTCTATCACCTTCATCAACATCACGATGATCACAACGGCATGCAAAGTAACCTCTTTCTGGAAGGTAGGCTTGCGAGTCCCTACGCTAATCCTGGTTAGCCATCTGGAGGATTCAAGTATCTCGCTTCAAGATCATCAAGGTACTTGTACTTGTGTGTTGATCTCCAAAGTTGCTAAAGATTACTTTTTTGAGCAGCAGACAAGAATCTTGCGCCGGCCCGCCCCATCTCTAAAATGCTCCTCTGGATGCTGGCACGCAGTACCAAGGCTAAAGTGGATGAAAGAAATAGATTTACAAAGCCTTGTCACCTTTTGGCAAGGACACCTCCATGTGACATTGGCCATTCTACCATCGCCAATTGTTGATGGGGTACCATCTCTTTCTTGTTCTCCCCGATGTGATCCTTCTTCTGTTGTTGACAGTATCTCGCCTGAGGAGATGGTCGAGGTCCGCTCTATCCAGTGACCTTGTAGATGGACTCGGCGAGTCTCTTGACGTTACCAGTGGTAATGCCGGCCACGGAGATACGACCGTCCTTGGTTGCGTAGACAGAGTGTTCTTTGGCCAGGGTGTCCATCTGCTCGGGCTTGAGGCCGGTGTATGCAAACATGCCGATCTGGTAGGAACATTCTAGTCAGCATGGAATTTCCCTCAAATAGTCAATGCCAACCACGAATTGTGGTAGAAATCGCCTGTGGTGAACTCAATAAACTCACCTGGTTTGTGATGTGATCCCAGTTATGCTTGGAGCCTAAGTCCTCCAGGTTCTTCTTCAGCAGTGCTCTCATCTCGATGATGCGATCGGCCATGCCCTTGACTTCGCCCAGCCACTGCTTGTTCAGCGCGGAGTCGTTCAGGATCTCGCTGGCGATACGGGCACCGTGGACAGGAGGATTCGAGTAGAGAGGACGGACGAGGATCTTGATCTGGGAGTCGACGCGCTTCTTTTCTTCCGCCGAGTCGCAAACGATGCTGAATGCGCCGACTCGCTCGCCGTACAGGCCCATGTTTTTGGCGAAGGACTGCGACAAGACCAAACCGTGGCCCTGCTCAACGAACAAGCGGATCGGGTATGCATCCTTGTCGGTGTCGCCGGACGCGAAGCCCTGGTACGCCATGTCGAAGAATGGGTAGTGCTCTTTCTCCTTGACCACCTGGCTGATCTGTTGCCACTGCTCGGGCGTGGGGTCGATGCCTGTAGGGTTGTGCGCGCAGGCGTGCAGAAGGACTATGCTTCCTGTGGGGGCGGCCTTGAGGTCGGAGATCATGCCGTCGAAGTCAAGACCGATGGTGTCCTTGTTGTAGTACTTGTATTGCTTGACTTCGAGGCCGGAGTCGCTGAACACGGCCTTGTGGTTCGCCCATGACGGAGTAGGGATGTAGATGGCCTTCGCACCAGGGTAGAAGCGCTGCAGGAAGGCACCGCCTATTCTGAGCGCGCCGGTGCCGGAGATGGACTGTGTGATGGCGATGCGGTCTTCTTTGAGGGGTTTGGAGTCCGGGCCGTAAGCGAGGAGCGCGGCGGCTTTGGTGAAGGACGGGACACCTGTTATGCCAGCGTATTCTTTGTCGAGCTTGGAGGTGACGACTTTCTCTTCGGCTGCGCGCACGGAGGGGAGGACGTATGGTTTGCCTTGGTTGTCGCCTGTGATCTAGACGTTAGATGCGGTTCTGGTATGGTCAGGCGATGAGGGTTCAGGCTTACGGTACGCGCCAACACCCAGGTTGATCTTCTCGCCGAAGGAGTCTTTCTTGAAAGCTTCGGTGATGCCGAGAATGGCGTCAGGTGGTCCTTCTTTGACGTTGGCCCATGTCGAGGCGTTGACAATGCGGATTGCCTGCGCCGTCGTGGCTTGCTGTCGGACGGCCGATCGAGCGGCTGGTCTGAGTGTGGAGAGCATGGTGAGTGTGAGATGATACACGACGAGAGGCAAGCGAGAATGAGATGCAGCTTGATCAACAAGACAAAAAGGAGATGGATTTGATGGAATGAATCTATTGAAGCTCTTGAGTGTTTCGACTCGGAATCTCCAAAAAAATTGTTGATCCCTGAACTTAGGTGCCGGTTAATCGCGAATTCGGGGTGAAGCTCGAAGCGCAGCTCCAATTCCAAGTCGCGAAGGGCGCGGCATCGGTGCCGTCGGGGTATTCAGGTTAATGTCTCTGAATAGGGGTGTCTTAGCCACGCTCGCTTGGGCTCAAAACCTCCTTTTGAGCGTAGCAGTACTGTAGATTGCACCGATACATCCGTTACGCCGGTCAAGAGCTTGCTTCTTCTATCTGGTCTGGTGATGCCTTTGGGTATGCTTTAATGGTGGCGACTACTTCTATCCTTGACTGCTGAGTTGCCTAACAATATGCAATACAGCATATTCCGGAAATCGTAGTCCGAGACGCTATGGGCTATGTTGATGAAACAACAGAGCTCCTGCTCAGCCCAAGCGAACACCGGCTTGTTTATTCTTCTTTCCTAATGCTCCCTGAGCATTGTTCATGCCCTTCGCCTCACTGCTGTCCAAGATACTGGCGGCTTCGCGTTTCTTCTCCTCGTCAATCTTCTTGAGGTGTTTCTCCGTCTTCAGCTTGCCACTTCCTTTGCCATGGAATTGATGGCTGAGATGCTTGAAGGCCTCTTTCTGATTCATCAATCTGCCATCATCGTCGACATACTTGATTTGCACGTCTGGCTTATATTCCCGGTTGAAAGCAGCAGCGGCTTGTATAGAAGATTGATGCTCTCGGCGGGTATTTTGCCAGCGAGCATGTTCCTCTCGGTCTTTCTGTGACAGACCAGTCAGCTTGCCAGACTGGCGATCTCCCTCGCGCTGAGCGCGAGCCTTCTGTTCATTTTCATGCTCACGCAATCGCGCCTGTATGATGAAGGTTTGACGGTCTTTGTAGAGTGTATTCTTGTCAGAGGCTTCGGTCTGCTTCACGAGCCCACGCTGTCGAAGAAGGCTGAGTGCTGCTCCAAGTCCTTGGTCAAGGGTCTTTTCTTCATCGAGACCCGTGTGTGAAACTTCCGGAGTGTGCGTGGCCTGCTCACGCCGTAGTTTGTCCAGTAGTTCCTCTGCATTTTCACCGGAATATGCTTCTCCCATGGGCCGATCCTCGTCTTCACCTTTGACCTCTGAAGGCTCAGGTGATTCTTCTTTTTCGACTGATTTCATGACGGTACGTTGAGGTTCCTCCTCTCTTGGGCGAGACGACAGGTTGTCCAAGAATACAGTCGTGTCATCGAGCACCAGGCCCCCAGTCTCGCCTTCTGGAGTCTGAGCTTCATTCTGTTCCTCTTCCTTGAGTTGTTTGATTATATCCTCAGGTTTTCGCTTCTGTTTCTTGAGCACAGCTTGTCGAGTTCTTGCAAGGGCACTTGCGAGGTCATCATCGTCGTTGAAATTGTCTTGCGTGGTCCGTGACCTGCTCGTGGCCGGATTAACAGAGTCGACTTCCATTGCATCACTGTTGGTCTCCGTCCGTGCTGGAAAGATCTCATCGTCCTCATCCACCGTCTTCTGCCTCTTCGACGTCTTTTTGGCCTTCTTCGGCTTCTTGATTTTGATCTCCATGTAATCCGAGACAGGCTCAGGCTTCAAAATGTCGAGACTTATTGTGTTCTTCAGCACGTCACCGATCTGCTGGCGCTTTGCATCACGCTCCTCCACAGTAGAGCCTTGTCCGTCCAGCGTAAAAGCTTTGCGCTTCTTTTCGTCGTACTGGGACAGTAGGGCCTGCTCAGAATCATCGTTGACATCATAGACCTTTTTCTTTTTCAACTCGTTCTTCTCCTTCAGCTTGTCACGGGCGAGAACGTCCGCATTCTCGAGTACATCCTCCTGACCACTCTCATCATCCTTGCCAATCTCGGTATCTTTCAATGTCAAGATATGCTCGGACGTGCCGTCTTCGAAGTCGCCAATCTCGTGCGCGACTTGGACACCAGCAAGATCCTTCGAGGAGTATTCGACAGCCGCCTCTTTTTCGCGCTCGGCCAGTTCCCTGGCTAGACGTTCTGCACGCTCCCGCTCGATCTTGGCCTGTCGCTTCTTCTGGCCCTTCAGCCATGCCTTAGTGTCGTCGACGTCATCATCGGCATCTCCCAGCCCTTTGCCTTCGAGTCTTTTGGCTCTCGCTTCGGCATCTCTCCTCTTCTGGATCTCGTGCTTCCGTTTCTCCCGCTCGATGCGCCTCTTTTCTTCTTCCCGTAATTGATTCCAATTTTCAAAGCCAGCAGCTTCACGTGTGTCCAGTGTGGACGCGGGTTCTGGATCGCTGTCGTCGTCGTTGCTTGCAGAATGTTCTTTGAATGTAGGTCCTTGAGAGGCTGGTGGAGGTTGTCCACTTACACTGAGTAATGGAAGGCCCAGGCTCTTCCTGAGCTTGTTCATCTGCTCAATATCCGCAGCAGCCATGATGATGGTAGCTGAGAGGGAAGTCGCACGCGCGATCCAGAGACGTGGCTTTGTTAACGATTAGGCAGTTGAAGAGTCAGAGTCAGAGGCAAGTGCAGGAAAAACCGCCGGGAGACTTTCCATGGCTGCACAAAGTTATCAACTCCACCGTTACTAATTTCTACGGCGAAGTACAAGACAAAACGTGCCATTCATACTCAGAGTCGAGATAACTCTTGTTCCGTACTCTGTGATCTATTAGGTCTTGAAGACATATGATCCAGAACGAAGCATGTGAGTAACCGTTAAACAGCGGCCTGTGTGAGGATCACAGCTTCGAGGGCAGCCATACCGGCTGTCTTCTCTCCTTAAATGCCTTCAAACCTTCGACAATATTATCTCCCCTCTGCAGGGCAGCCCACTCCTGTTTACCCGTTATCGCTGTAGCTTCAACCACGCTCGCCGTCTCCCAACCCTGCCTCAAGCCGGCTCTTGAGCAGATGATCGAATCTGGACTATTCTCAGCGATCGCAGTGGCGTATTTTACAGCCTCTGGGACAACGTCCTGCTGAGGGACAACATTATTCGCAAGGCCCCATTCATAGGCTTGTTGGGCGGTGTATGTCCATCCAGTCAAAGCCATCTCGCTGGCGCGCTGAAGACCTAGAGTCCGAATGAGACGTGGCAAGACACCCGCGTAAGGTGCAACCCCACGTTTGACTTCAACTAGTCCAAAGGTCGCCGTGTCCGCCGCAATAACAATGTCACAATTGACCACCGTCTCAAAGCCACCACCAAGCGCCATGCCGTTTACTGCGGCAATAACGGGCTTCTTGCCCACTCGGTTGGACATCGGAATAGCACCCTTCACATCTCCTGGTCCGGCACCAGCGCCAGGGTTGGCGGCAACCTTTGATTGCCACTCCTTTAAATCGGCGCCGGTAGAAAAGGCCTTGCTGCCGGCACCAGTAAGAATAGCAACGGTCAACGTGGGCTCATTGTCAAACCACCGGAAGACGTTGGTCAACTCGACCACGTCGGCAGCTGTGGTGCAATTTAGCTTCTCGGGCCGTGACATTGTGACCAGCAGGACCCCATTAGCTGGGTAGGAGAGTTTTGCAAACGAAGTTGATGGCGGAGCGTTGGTGGCTGCCATGTTGGCTGAAGTCCTTCGTGGTTTCCACCCGAGGCGATATTCAGTGGTCCCTGTTACTGTGTCTGTCGCAAATTATGGAAGCGACGCTGAACGACTATCGAATCTCTTGGGGGTCAAAATGTTGGATATTTAGCCTTTGTCGCAAAAGATGATACGGCATTGAGAGAGTGACCTCGGTAGACAACGGAAGTTGTGGGGAAATGTCCTGCGTGTGGGAAACCACGAGCTTAGGTTGATGAGACCGTAATGGCTGATCTGACTTATGCTGGAGAAATCGCTGTAATGAGAAGCAGGCTACTTCTTGAGGCGGTTCATGAATGCTCGACGAGGTTCTGCTTCTCCAAATATCGGCTTCATTATCGTTAGAATTATACTGTTTATCCTCTGGAACAGCACCGGAAGGTTTATGTCTGGGAGAAGCTGAGTAATGTAATGAGGGGAGACCATCGGCATGACGCAGTAATGGTTGTCGAACATAATCCGGTAAGTCGGAGTTGACCCCTTATATAGTTCCCGTGTATCTATACAAAATTCTGGAGATATTCAAAGACTACCCATCCGGCAAGCCCCTGCTCACTCGATAGACTGGTTCGTCCGGATGGCGCACCGCATTCTTCTCACAGGCGCGTCCGGCTACCTCGGCGGCACTCTGCTTGCCCGATGGAAGAGTGCCGACCTGCCGCCATATGAGCAGCTGTATGCGCTTGTTCGCACAGACGAGCAAGCCCAGGCGGTCAAACGATATGGCGCCGAGCCTTTGACCTTCAGCCTCAGGGATGAGGCGGCGATACAAGAAGCTATCGTTGCAAAGAAGATTGACATTGTGTTCTTCCTCGTCGATGCCTTTTACTCCGACGCCCAAGTTCTTCTGATCAAGGCCCTTGCCGAATTGAAGAAGTCGACAGGCATGGACGTGCATTTCCTGCATGTAAGTGGTCTAATTCTCTCCAAAGTCGTTGACTGACCTTCTGCAAAGACTAGCGGTGCCAAAATCTTCTCCAGTCATGCCGGAGCACCAACAGATCGACCCCTTTATGACGACGATCCGGACCTGTACGAAGTTCAGAAGTCCCAGAAACCGCCTGTGCCTGTTATCAAGCCAGTATGCTTGGACCTGGAAATTGAGTTCTCATCTGTTGACACGAGCAGGCCATTGATACCAACAACACCGTCATCGAGCAAGCTGAAGCATTAGGCGTGCGCAGTTACATCTTCGTGCCCTGTATTGTGTGTGAGTACGCCAAGCGCACATCATGGCATTATCGTAGCTAAGCCATTTGCCGCAGACGGAAGGGGTGAAGGATTCGGGAACCCCATCTCGATACAAACCGTGGCCATCGTTCGAGCTGCGCAAGCTGTGGGACGTGTACACAGTGTAGACTCTGGTCGACCAGTAAGTATCTTTCCAAGGTTCCGAGCACATGCACGGTTTGCGTAGGACTGACTTACCAACAGTCATGGCCAGTATGCCATGTCCTTGACAATACGTCGCTGTATTTGGCATTACTTCGGCACATTTTATTGGGCAAGAGGCCGGATTGTGGCAAGAATGGGTACTACCTGGCATCGTCCGGCAGCGTTGTCTGGGAAGATCTTTATGCCGGCGTAGCTGCAGCTTTGTCGAAGCGTGGAGTCATCGATGATGCAAAGGTCGAACAAGCCACAGACGAGGCTTCAAAAGCAATGGGTGCTGCGTTGGACTGTCCGAAGGAGCTCGTTCCTTTGCAGCTGGGAGGACGGTGAGTTCATGCTGAAAGCAGCAAAATGTGGATGAGTGCTGACAAGATTTCTCTCTCAGATGTACTTTTACCGCCCGGCACGGTAAGAAGATTGGGTGGCGCGCTGAGTACCCGGCAAGCCATATCCTGGAGGCGGCTGATGAGGAGACCGCGCTTATACTCGAAAACACCAAGAAATGAGATGTCGTGGAAGTGAGCTGTCCTTGCCTAATCATGCTCACTATGGGCGTGAACGCAACATGATTCTTTTGAGCCGACACCGGGCCTCAAACGACCAAGTGACCTTCTTAGGCTCATCGGATAATGATGTTGAGAAGCGCCGCGTCTTACCTGAATAAGAATCCGGTTGTTGAGTGACTTTTGGTCTCGAGTCAGCATTAGGTGACTGGCCAAGCATGCATCCTATCTATCAGTCATTCACATACGCATCACGTATTCGTACGGCATTGCCGGACGCAGCTTCGGCGGAAGTCCCATGAAACCCAGAATGACGGGAGCTTCGTATCTTCACGGCGACATTGGCAGTGTATCCTTAGGAAGCGGCCAACCCCAAGCCCACTTCGGCTGTTCTCTGCAAACCTCACTCGAGTAGCTGGACGCAGATAAGACTGCCAAATTGTAGAAACATCCAATAGAGCATGTGCTGCTAGATGTATAAGCCGACCCAGCTGACAACGGAAATGAGGTACCGCCGAACAAGTGAACAGGACGCAGCGATGTGACTGTGGAGGACGAATCGTCAGCCGCCAGAAAGAGAGATCCGAGTTGGGATTATGAATACTCCGGGTTGGGAGAAATCCACCTGTCAGACAACGCGGCTAATGTGGGAAAATTGATCGTTCGAAACTGTCTTTTGTCCATCATTGATTGTGTTTCCCTGCGAAGATTTCCTCGTGTCGTCAATAGGCAATCCTTGGCGAGATCCTCGCTACGGCCAATCACACCTCTTATGATGCATTTTTTTGTAAACATCCACGAGAAATTGTTGACGTCAAGTACCAGTCCCTACACGCCTGGCGAGAACCTGGCGGCTAAGAATCATCGGCTGGCTTGCTCGTAAAGGTGTGTACCTGGTAGTCAAGGGTGTTGTGTGCTTGGGGAGATTGAAGGGTGCCGGCACAGCTTCGAAGCAATACATTGAATATGGTTCAACGTCCCTTTCAGAAAATATGTTGTGTCCAGCCAGTGAACGACCAACAGCCCTTTTTACTGGCAGCGGCAGGGCCCATTATCAGCTCCTTCAATCTCAGGGATGGCTCAATCCTGAGTCAGTGGCCACCAATGGAAGTTGAAGAGGCTGCTGAAGATAACGTGCCATCCGACGCCAACGGTGATGGAACCCGTCCATCTAAGAGGCGTCGCATCGATGTAGAAGGACAGACAGGCATCTCCCGAAACGACTCGGAGGACTCTGTTGAGATCATATCCGAGCGGAAGAAAGGCGAGCGACGGAGGCCCAAGGTAGAGAGCTCGAAACTGCCAAACATCACCCACATCATTACAACCAGTGACGCTGCAACGGTCGTTACTGTGACGGCCGAGGACAAATCCATCAATGTGTTTAGTGTGGGCTCCGGTGGCGTCTTGACGTTACAAAGTCAGAGGTATGCCCTCGTCGTTACATAAGAAAGCTCTCATGCTCACACGGAACAGGTCAATGCCGAAAAGACTTTGTGCAATAGTCTTGACACCTGACCAGAAGAATATTCTCGTGGGAGATAAGTTCGGCGACGTGTATTTACTTCCTTTACACCCAAGCAACGATTGGGCACCCACAAAGACGGACGACGAACAGAAACCGACCTTCACTCCTTCTGCAACCGAATTGACAGTCCACACGAAGGGCAACCTCGAAGCCTTGAGACAGCAGCGCGAGCAGAAAGTGACTCAGGCCAAGAAAGAAGGCCCCAAATTCGAGCTCAAATTGCTCTTAGGTCACGTCTCTCTCTTGACAGATGTTGCCATCACTGAAGTACAGGATGGCCTCAAGCGAAAGCAGTACATATTGACAGCCGACAGAGACGAACATATCCGTGTGTCTCGAGGTATCACGCAAGCCCATGTCATTGAAGGATACTGTTTGAACCACAGAGAGTTTGTCACAAAACTGTGCATCCCACCATGGGATTCTGAAATCCTGGTGGCCGGCAGCGGTGAACCATCTTTGACAGCGTATCGCTGGCGAACTGGACATCTGACCGACAAAGAAACCTTCAAGGGCGCTGTGGGGCTCGACATTTCCACAATGTTGGACAATGAGGAACGCACTGAGGACCGACTCGTCGTGGCGAACATCTGGCCCGTCCACTATACAGTCTCCGGAAAGTCACCTTATGGTCGTCAACCTCCGCACCTGCTCCTGGTCGCATTAGAAGGGTAAGTTCATTCTGAACACGCATTTTCTCTGGCTAACCTCTGATAGACTTCCGGTACTTTTAAGTTACAATCTCACCGATCAAGGCGAATTACAGCATCATCAAACTCTACAACTAGGGGGAAATGCCCTCGACGTAGCCATTGGGCCAGCCTTGTGGGAAATCGTCGTGAGTATTGATACGGTACACAAGCCTGGGTCCATGCGAGACGTTGGATCGGAGGAAGTGCCGAAATCGGACTTTTTCGAGACGTTCGAGCTGTTCTCTAACGTCAGTAAAGATGCGCAGGGGACAGACCAACCTGTGGAAAGCCCTGCTGGGCGTGACTTACGCTGGGAAAGGTCCAGCCTTGCAATGCTTTTGAACGATGCCGTCACGGTCTCGGATGATATCGAGTTGCCTGTAGAGGATCTTGCAAAGGCGAAAGGTACATACAGTGTCCTGGGCGAACAGCTTTACGGCCTGGAGAATCTGAGGAAGAAGCGAGGCGAGCAAGCGATCGAGGCTGAGGAGGAAGCTGAGGAGGGCGCGCCAGTAGCTTAACAAAACACCACCTGACATAAAAGTTGTAGGTGTGACTAATCTGGACGATTGGAGATGCTACGAAAACCAGGCATGGGGTCCAGTCCGGAGGTAAAATCCATATCACCTACACTACAAAAGGCACTGTAGTGAACTGGACTGGGTAGCCTCGTCCCAATCTTACAAGGCTGAAGACAATAAGCCGGCTAAACCTCGGTACACGGCACGAGACAGTATGAGCATCATGGAGAACTCAGAAGTGTAGTATTTATCTAGTCGACTCATCGACACTTTGTACTCGAAGCTACGTATACATAGCGACTGGCCGCGATGGAGAAGAAGTTTGCTCCGTTGAAGAATGACCGCCTGCTCCGGGCCGCCCGTGGTGCGTAGGTGAAATCATTGTCAATGGAGGATACCATCTCTAACACCATCCAGGTGAGAAGGTCGACAGACCACCCATGTGGGTGATGCGACAAGGTATGCGGCGGTCAGTGCCTTTTGCGCTCCCAAGTGCGTTCAATCACTAACCCTACAAAAGCCGGCCGATACCTTCCTGAGTACCACGAAGCGAAAGGAAAGCACGATTTCTTCGAATGTTGTCGCTCGCCCGAAATCGCCTCGACATTAACCCTCCAGCCCATCGACCGCTATGAAGGCCTCATCGATGCCGCCATCATCTTCTCAGATATCCTTGTCATACCTCAGGCTATGGGAATGGACGTAAAAATGGTAGATGGTGTTGGACCAAAATTCCCAGACCCTCTGCGCTCGCCGTCAGACAAACAATATCAAGAGATAGTCAAGAAGCAAGTGGATGTCGCAAAAGAGCTGGACTACGTCTACAAGGCCATCACTATGACACGCAACAAACTCGCTGGTCGAGTTCCTCTGTACGGATTTTGTGGCGCCCCATGGACGTTGCTGTGCTACATGGTTGAAGGCGGCGGAACGAAACTCTTCAGAGAGGCGAAGACTTGGGTGTACAAGTACTCTGAGGAAAGCAAAGTACTGCTCAGAAAGATCTCAGAGATTTGCGTCGAACATCTTGCGTTGCAAGTGGCTGCGGGAGCACAAATCATCCAGGTATTCGACTCATGGGCTGGAGAATTGTCACCCTCATCATTCAAAGAATTCGCCCTCCCGTCCTTGAAGTACATCTCGGAGAATCTCCCAAAGAGGCTTCGGGAAATGGGTGAGGATGTGGTGCCCATGGTCGTCTTCGCGAAGGGCGCATGGTATGCTCTTGACGAACTGTGCGATTCTGGCTACGATGTTGTTGGTCTCGATTGGCTACACGACCCTGCGGAGGCTGTGCGAATAGCCCGGGGACGGGTGACCCTGCAAGGCAATGCTGATCCTGGTGTCCTCTACGGCGAGCATGCTGCGATTACTTCTGTCGTTGAGAACATGGTTCGAGGCTTTGGTGGTGGACAAGAGCGATGGATCGTCAACCTCGGTCACGGTATCACGCCGGGCGTCAACCCAGACAACTTGAAGTTTTTCTTCGAAGAGGTGCACAGGTGTTCCGGCGCAAAGAAGGCTGAACTATAGAGAAAGTGTACAGTGGATTGCTGGTTGTGCAGCTGTCGTGTTGTTAACCAACGTCTTCCCACCTGTGTCGAAGCTAGCCATCATCTTGAGAGGATGGTCATGGTGTCACGCAATTCAGTTTCTTGTACGATTGAAATGGCATGTATGGCATTGTTCGATTCTGCAGACCATGATGGCGTCCAGGACTTTGAGGGTCGTAGACAAAAGGGCCATTATGGTCGAAAATGAAAATTCTATTGCATCCTCACGGTTCACCGATATCCTCATTCCTGCAGACTGTCAATTCCGACTCAAAGGTGAATGGGACAAGGATATCTCGAAACTTACCAAACATGAGGCTTCTCCTCCATGAACTTCTGCATCAACCCCATACATTCCTGATTCTTAAAGACAATCACTTCCACGCCTCGTTTCTTCAAGTACTCCTCCCCTCCAACGAAGTTCTTATTCTCTCCAATAACAACCCGCGCCACCTTGTACAATATACACGCCCCTGTGCACATGTCGCAGGGGCTTAGCGTCGTGTACATTGTGGCACCAGCGTACGCTGAGGCCGGCAAACGTCCTGAGTTTTCGAGTGCTGAGATCTCTCCCTGCGCGGCAAAGGTTTTAGACATTGTCCACGCACTCGCTTGATCGTGCTGTTCTGCTTCTGTGTTTAACAGTGCGAAGACTTACATGTAGTGTAGCACTACCCTTTTGTACCCGGCTGTTATGCCCTCGTCCGAGGATCTTGCCGTCTTTGGAGACGAGGCATGCTCCTGCCGTTGCAAAGATTCTCTGATTAGCACATGTACTCTTCTCTTGAGAGTGAATGCATGTATCCTGCTCCAAGTGTCTGAACTCACCAATTGGCACACCGCCCTCTGCATAACTTTGTCGTGCTTCCTCGACGGCAATCAGAAATCCCGGGTCCGTTTCCGACATTCTTCCCTCCTATTTGGTGCTATACGGTGGTAAAGGAAACGGGATAGGTAATGATAGAATCTTTGATACGCGTTTTTCGTAGTATACCACGTAGCAAGCAATGGCCAATGTGCGATAAAGTCTAGAGTGCTCCGCACAGTGAAGCATTTAAAATGTTACGCACAAGTCCGAGACATGGTGGTTGAGCAATGTGCCGGAGCTTGAAGCCGACACCTTTAATTGTATTTGCCATTCTTCTTATCACAGCATCCGTCAAGGGTATTGCGCTCTTCTTCGTTGAACTCATGAGGTCTGTCGATGCTGTGGACGCTTGCATTTTGTGGCTCTCCAGGCAGTCATGTACCCTGAAGCTGAGCCTGAAGGATGCTGACTGGGGTCAAAACAAGACTTGCTTGAAAACTGCTTGCAATTCTTGAGAATTCTGGGCGGCTCTTTGCAATCCTGCGAGCAGTCTACCAGCCCGTTGACGATATGCCTCGTCTTGAATGTTAACCTTAATTGTCTCAAACGCTGCGAATAGCGTCAGCTCGATATCCGCATCGTCAATGGGCCGGTCCTTCTTCCTTTCCCGCATGATGCGCTCATATGCATCCAGTATACTTCCCACAGCTGCCGGGTTCGCCGCATGACTGTAGGCGCCCCCAACACTCTCTGGGAGCAGAGCCATTGCCACATTGAACAAGATCTGGACGGCTTGTTTATGCAGATAGGACTCGGGACCAATGCTGCAGTGCTCGCGGACACTTCTACTCCAGCTTTTGAGGTACAGCCTTTGCGCTGAGGCAGCACCTTCTGTCATAAAGTCCGATGAAGTGAAATCTCGGATCCAATGCATCAGTATCTCTCTTGCCTCGGCGAGGGAATGCAAGTGGACAGCCGGTGCCCTTTGTACCTCACCAACTCGAACAGTATTCGGGGGTATGTGACTGCCGGTGACAAGGTATGATGCGATCTCATCATCGAATCCAACTTCTGTGTAGGATCCTATCAAGCGTATCATCGGCTCTATTTGCGCCAACAGGTCTCTGACGAAGCCATTTGAGCCTAGGGCTTCGGAGCGGAGTGCGGCCCATAATCGTAGCGTACCTTTAACGTGTACTTCAGCAGCCGGTAAGCTGGCCGGATAGTTTCCTTGCAATGCTTCATACACCCAAGCCATCAAGGACGCCACTGTCATAGCCGGTGCGTCGCTTTGACTGCTGAGTGTCATCATTTTGATCGCTTTGTAGTAGTGTGAGATTGCCACAGGTGAGAGCTCGGACCTGATCCCAGTTCGAAACACCCCAAGCTCCTCGTCCAACAGCGCCATGGCTACCAAGAGATGCCTACATACTGGATACTCCCACGCCATTTGAGGGATAAGTGTGTTCCAGAAGGTGTAATCGGGGCCAATATTGGCCATTGTCGGGCCAGTCGTCGACAGCCAGAAATCCAAACTGCGTTGTTCTTCATACTTGTTTCCGAACAAAACGTGCACCTGTCTTGTTAGTCGTAGGCTCAAGTGGTCTAAGGGCGGCTGCTTTGTCGAGAGCTGACACCCGGGGTTGAATGCGTTCTTGGACCTAAGAGCGAGCACAGGTCGACCCGGTTTCGATGCTTCGAAAAGCCGGGCCTTTGGAATGTTATACCCTAGGCATTTGCGATGACTCTGCAGACATCTGTTGGCAGGGTAAGTACTATTGCCGTTTGACAAGACACAAAGAGACACACCTTTGACATATCGGTTTGCCTTCATCGCATTTGATCCTTCGTGTCCTTCACAAGGTAAGGCAAATGGAGACGAAGATGGCTTGAAATACTTACTTACAAGTCGTACAGCCGCTGCGAACCTTCGAATGCATTCGCTTCACGCGAGGGTTCGCTTCAGAATGTTCAATTTCATCTTCTTCATTGCCGGGGTCGGTTTTAGTATTCATAGTTGGCGCCGCCCCGTCAATCGCCATTATCGAAATAATCGCCTGACGGAGCTTCTGTCGCCAGCCACTACTTGTTGACTCAGCTTCACATCTATCTCGTCGCCGACGAGGCTCGATGATGATTGTCTCCTAATGATACATTCTTCGCCTTTGGATTTCTCCGGTGAGATAAGATTATGCTCTGAGTAGATTGGACGCCTACAACGTTTGCCGCAAGTTTACTATTCGTGGGAAGAGGGTTAGTCATTGTTCCGGCATGCTAGTTTCTGACCTGAAGCTGCGCTTGAAGATTTGGAATTTGTCACGATTGGTTCTTCTTGGACAATATAGGGTATTCTGGTCTGGTGGCCCACACCCATCACTAAGCATGTGTGACGGATAGCGTCTCCCGGACGTGGCGGTCAATATTCCTACCTACTATGGTAGGATCGACGTAGGGGCTTGTGACAAACCCACGTAACCTAGGTCAGACAGGACTAGGCCGTTCCATTCCAAGACATTCTTTAAGGCCTCCAATGCCTAGGGATTTCCATACATAGGATTCCCTATTTCCTCAGGTGCGGCCTACAGGCTACTGAAACAGAAAGACTTGGGCAACAGATGAAAGGAAAACCCTCCGGTGAGTCCATGAGGATTATCAACTCTTCCTCCGGTGGATCAGCCATGCAGATTACCAGTCATGGGTGGTCGCCGTTAAGGGAAGAGAGACTATAGACATTAGTCCAAGATTCGTAGATAACAGACAAACTTGGTCATCTGCATTCATGTCGTCGGTATTTGATGTTTGCACCTCGAAATCGTAGACGAAGCGATGCCATTGACATTGTGAGCTAGGACATGGGATATCGTAGGGCCGAGACCAAGGTCGTGAAGCACCGTAGCCAGTATGGTCTCGTTAGTCCGCTCTTCTTACAAGCTTGAAGAATGAATGTCTTTTGTAACACACCAAGCCTGTTTCCAGAAAAAGTGGCACCGTCTGACCGCTGTTGCTCTCCACGTTCAACTAGATACCATTCGTTTTTGTCGTCCCGGAGTCCTTCGCACACAACGATATAGCGCTACCATTTGACAGAAGGAAGGTCATCACTTCTATTACGTATTCCTACCAAATTGGGTGTGAGGCTCCCGCTGTTGTGAACGCGCTGGATCATGAATTTACATCGTCGGCGTATTCCCTGTCAGACGGTGCCACTTTTTCTGGAAACAGGCTCGACACCAGACCTTGGCCCCGCATTGGGGCGTTATGTAAGCACGATTCGTTGCCAAGACTGTCGCACACAACTTTTTCGGAAGTCACGACCCTCTCGAAGCGCAGTTTGTGGCCAGCACCACGACTCTTCATCCGCAATCAATACCATCTACAATCCCTAAATCACATTACCTTTGCCCTTAAATATCCTAACTTCATACACAAGAAGTCATGGGGGGCAAATCCGGCACCAAGGCAGTCTACTTCGACAAGCTGAAGGGCTTGCTCGACGAGTACAAGTCTATCTTCATCGCAAGTCATCCCGATCAGAAATCACAGACCGTAGAACTAACAGCAGGTACAGGTCAGCGTCGACAATGTCTCTTCGCAGCAGATGCACGAGATCCGTCACTCCCTTCGAGGCGATGCCGTGGTCCTGATGGGCAAGAACACCATGGTTCGTCGTGCGCTTAAGGGCTTCGTCGCTGACAACCCGGAATACGAACGTCTCCTCCCGCACGTCAAAGGTACGCCGATTGCGCCGCTGGCATCATGAAAGAGAGAGGAGAATCCTGACTGTGATAGGAAACGTTGGCTTCATCTTCACTAACGGTGACCTGAAGACCACCCGTGACAGGATCCTGGCAAACCGTGTTGCAGCCCCTGCTCGTGCTGGCGCTGTCGCTCCTGGCGATGTGTACATTCCTGCCGGAAACACTGGTATGGAACCCGGCAAGACCTCTTTCTTCCAGGCCCTCGGTGTCCCAACCAAGATTGCTCGTGGTACTATTGAAATTACCACCGACCTCAAGTTGGTCGAGGCTGGCGCAAAGGTCGGTGCCTCTGAGGCTACTCTCCTCAACATGTTGAACATCTCGCCCTTCACCTACGGTATGAAGGTTCAACAAGTCTACGAAGATGGTCAGGCATTCTCCCCAGATGTCTTGGATATCGAAGAGAGCCAATTGTTGAAGGCTTTGTCGTCTGCCATTGCTACCATCACCACCATCTCTCTGGCCGCCAACTACCCAACTCTTCCATCCATCATCCACAGCCTCGTCAATGGTTACAAGAAACTCATTGCCGTTGCCCTTGGCATCGACTACAGCTGGGAGTCGATTGACGAGCTCAAAGACCGCATTGAGAACCCCGACAAGTATGCCGCCGCCGCTCCTGCTGCCGCCGCCGCCACTAGCACGGATGATGCCGCTCCTGCTGCCGCGAAGGAGGAGGAGGTTGAAGAAGCGAAGGAGGAAAGCGAAGATGAGGGTGAGTTCAAGTCCAACCATCTAAATCTAGACTGCATACTAACTCAAGTTAGGCTTCGGTGGTCTCTTCGATTAAATGCAATGAGCATTGTGCAAGGTCAAACAATGCGGACGTGATGTTCATGGCATGGCGAGCTAGCCGATTAGACAGCCGACATAGACGCAATGACATGAGATACGAGCTGCCACTATGTCTTTCAAGATCCGGGAATTGTGTACGGTCCTGTCTCGACCGGAGTACAGCTGGGTAAGCATGATTCCTCTATATCATAGCATCATTGTGTGATGAACCGTTTTTAACCCCGAGAATCTTTTCGATGGCGAACAAAACATTGCAACAACACTCTAATTTTTTACTGATTTCATATCTTCCCACATTATCTTCACCACTCATTCTGAGATCTCTACTGACCATCTCGGAAATAGATCACTATCCATTCGTTGCCATCTTTTCATGCCAGGGTCACACCCTGAGGAAAGCCAATGCGCCCATTATGATCGATCTTCTTGTCAGCCTTGGGGATGCTTTTGACCATGATTGCGTTGACGCTAACACTTTTCACCTTTCAGAGATTTGCATGCTAAGATTGCTGGGACAAGCCAAAAAATCTGCCAGTGCTATTGATTGCGACAAGAGCATTCGAAGACGCCGTCGCAGTGCGAAGAAGAGGAACAGAGGGGCTTGCCTAAGGCTGCCCTGGTTTACCCGACGAATTTCTGAGGCTGTTTCGGCTCTCTCACGGTCTCTTGGTCAACCAATCCTTCTAGATTGACCATCTCCCGTTGTGATGCCGTGTCCGGTTCTTGTGATGCTGCAGACTCTGTAGGATCATCTTTCGCTTTCCAAGTAGCCTCATATTGACTCCACAACTTGTGGACCGTTTCTCCGAACAGTCCTCGCCAAAATTTGTCTTCGTCATATTTGCCTTTGCCCATCGTCTCGTTCATCCGGCTCACAGTGCCCGAACCTCGCTGATCTTCTAGCCATTCCAGAAACCATGCCGTCTTCTGATAGCCTTCATCCCATTTCTTCCCTCTATTTTCCGGTGAACGATTCCAATGCGGTGGCGCAAGTCCAGCCTTCAGCCGGACAAAATCTGCCATGCCCTCGATGAGACCTCCCGGAGCGGTGCCGTGGCTATTGTTCTGGAAGCAGTGGACCATCTCATGGGTGATGACACCAGAAAGCTCATGACGAATTCCCGGTGCATTTCGTGAGAGGATGCCTTGTACGTAGTCGAGGGAGAGATGGATCTCTTTGTGCAGATCGTCCAATGGGATCCCAGTCGTATAGGCGACTCCGCCCATCGACCGAAGTACGACTGTGACCGATCTGACTTTGGGAATATCACTCAACCCGAAGGGTGAATAGAGGTGGGCGATGACATGCTCAATTGCACGTGCAAGATAAAGCCCACTATCCAGAGAAGCAGCCGCGACTTGACTGGCCGAATGACTGACATCGTCCAGGTGCAGACGAAGGGTGGGCTTGGGTTGCAGCCCGGGTGGTATCGGGGCAGGCATTGTAGACTCCTTCGGAAGATCACCCACCACTCAATCTGCTGTTACGTTGGAAGCAAGACTCTGGCACGCGCCGTATGTGAACGGCAAGAGGAAGAGCAAACGCAATAATGGACAGCATGCGCCTCGAAAATGGGCCTTTACTTTAGGCAGCCTTGGTGTAATGGACGGTAGAGTACTAAGGGTGGAGAGTGTGATGTATCAGATGCTCAATGATGATTTTGATACAAGATAGTGGACGAGGCTGTAACGTAGTAAGAGTGGAGGTCGGAGAGGGACCGGAGGGAAAAGAGACAAATAAGAAGGAAAGCGTTTCTTTGGGAGGGCTGGGAGAGTCCGTGCGCGGTGTGGTGGTGATTGGTTCACAGGCAACTTCATGCCAAGGCTACCTCACTGTCGGCGCGACTCCTCCAAAACAAACAGCCCTTTGGTCACCCGTCTCTTCTTCTTCTTCATCATCGCTCCACGACGTCCACCTCATCGCCACCACGAACCGTCGATCGAATATTGGTGCCTCAATGCTGCCTCGAAGAGCGCCGATTCAGGTATGTGACTTTCCCTTAAGTATCTGCGATGCCCTCCATATTCCCATCTTTTCTTCATACACACTTGACCACGTGACTCTGCTCTTCGAGTTGAGTCGGATACCCTCTTCGTTTACAACGTGTGCATTGCTTCTCTGCTACCCTCCTCTCCCAATCCCCCTCGCCAGCATGTTGGCGTGTTGTCGGCCTCGTGCCGGCAAGAAGGCTCGCCGCTCGGATGCGGCCAAGGCGGGCTTCTGTATGAACTCTTCACCATGCTTTATCTTCACTTGTACTTTACTGACATTTTCTCCTCTTCTAGTAAACAAATTCGACAAGTCAATCTCCGCGGCCGGCAAGGCCATTTGGTTCGCTGTTGCCAGCACCAGAGCAAAGATGATCGGCAAAAGCTATGTCGACATCCTCAACTTCTTGCAATACGAGTTCACTTTCCCCGAGACTGAGGATACCTGGAAGAAGCGCCAGGATCTCTTGATCTCACTCTCTGAACTCCTCGAAACTCGCAAGGAAGACAGTGTTCTTCCAAAGGACTTTGTCGAGAAAGTCAAAGTCACTCTACCAGACATCGTCGGAGCTGCCTCCTCCGAGCGTACCACTCTATCTTCCCAGGGCTGCCGTGCTCTCCAAAACATCGCAAGGCACCTTGAGACACAAATTCAGCCACAGCTTGACATCCTGCTCCCTGCGTTGATCACTCTCTGCGGCTCGACAAAGAGCGTCAATCAAAAGAACGCAAGTGAAACAATCCTCAACATCTGCAAGCATGCTGGATACAGTCATCGTCTTTTCTACCATATCTGCTCTGCATCCAAAGACCGACGTAATCCTCCACGTATTTTTGCACCAGAATGGCTACGAATTCTCCTCAAAACATACCGCGGTCAGATGGACCGAAACAAAGATGGTGAATTAGCACAGAAGGCCATTTATGAAGGTCTCAGAGATGGACAAGTCAAGGTCCGAGAAAACTCTCGTGCAGCCTATTGGGAGTTCGCAACATATGACGTCGCCGGCGCTCGCATGATTATGGGTAGTCTCAATTCTCATGCTCAAGCTGCACTCCGCGATGATCCTCACAATCCAGACCGGTCTTCCGCAAAAGCAGCCAAAGCCCCAAGACCAGGCTCAGCACTCGCTTCCATCAAAGCACAATCGAAGCAACAATTGCAACAACATCGTGGTAACACTCCGGCATCAGTCAAGTCTACCGACTTCGCCTTTGGTCCTATGGAAGAGGTCCATCCCGCTCCGGCGTCAAAGAACGCTGCCGAGCATGGTCGAGACAAACAAGACCGACAAGTCCAATCTTCCACTCAACATAGCGAACAAGCCGCAAGCTCACGCCACGGCTCTCGCCCTACATCACAAAAGTCCAGCAAAGACTCAAAAATTGAAACGACGAAAGACCTCAAGACTTCAAGCCCACAAGTCGAGGCACGTCCATTGTTGTCGGCACCGGTTCGAAGAGGCCGCATCATCGCCACACCAATTGCTCCTATGATGCCTTCCCAGCGTCCCTGCTCTCGCGGTGAATCTTGCAAAAAGCCTCATGATACCAAAGACAAGCATGTCGCAGAGAAATCATCTGGTCGACAAACGCCAGTCACTCAACACGGCAAGGAGAACATGTCTTCTACCACAAGTCATCATCGCAAGACTGCAAGTCGTAACGAAACCATCAAGACTGAAGAAAAGGAGCTCGTTGCCACAACCAATCTACAATACGGCAAGAAGACTGGTCGACAGACACCAGTCATTGCTGAAGACAAGGAGCCATCTGCTCCCCCGACACCTGAACCTCTCCAGAAAGAGTACCATCCTGTCCCAGCTTTTGTCGAGGACAAGGCCATGTCGGCTCCTGGAGCCTATAAAGACATTCTCAAAGAAGATGTCGCAGATACGGAATTGCTACAGCAGAGAGCTCTTCCACCAAGCCTGCCGCTTCGTCCGGTTCAGGCGTTCGCCCCTGAAAATCAATTCACACCGCCACCGGAACGTGCTATTGATAGAAGCACAAGCCCTCAACATATTCCTGACGGCAAGGAGAACACGGATCAACCTTGGCGCAAAAAGCATTCTCCAAATCGGTCTCCAATGCGTCCTCCAAAACGAACGCCTCAGCGACGCAACAGCATCGCATCTGCAAAGAAACACCTTGCTACTGCCATCGAACTTCTCCGTCATGGGACTCTTGACGCCTTGGGTTATCGCAGGCTTAGAATGCTTTTCGAGACCCATCCACAAGTCTTGATTACCCGCCAAGAACAGTTTAACGAACTGTTTGAATTACTCATCGCCAATCTGTCGTCGTTGGACGAGATCAGCGAACCCAGAGAAAAGCGAGTTGGCAACCTCAATCATCCTGCCTACAACAGACATACTATTGTTATGATGTTATCCGACCTCTTCCAGCAATACCCTCAGTGGCCAGAGCCTCAACCTGGTATGACATTGTCTGCTCTTATCATTGCAAGGTGCAACCACACGTCAAGTTATGCTTCAGCAGTGTCAGCTATCGAGGAAGCCGCAATGATTCTGTCAAATTCAACTCAGAACCCTCTTGCCACGATTGACGTTGTCCTCGATACCATGGAAGAGGTCGAACGTATTATTATCACCAATGATCCTATCATTACCCCCAGATCAACCACAACTCAACTATACAACAGTCTCCAAAGCGTTGCAACAGATTTTGGCCCCGAAAAGCCTCGCTTCGCAGTCCGACTGCCTATCATTATGGCCTTTGGCATCAACATCCTTATTATCCTGCTGTCACGTGTCACTCTACACGCCCAGACCCTTTTTACCATTCAAGAAGATCGTTTGGCATCATATGCAGAACATCTTCTTACGACATACACCTCTGTCCTTAGACGATACATCATGAA
Organism: Exophiala sideris; assembly: GCA_000835395.1. Classification (NCBI taxonomy): domain Eukaryota; kingdom Fungi; phylum Ascomycota; class Eurotiomycetes; order Chaetothyriales; family Herpotrichiellaceae; genus Exophiala; species Exophiala sideris. Next base: position 6,651,099 of record KN846952.1, on the reverse strand, counting down.
CTTTTGTACAGCACTACACGCTGTCATCAAACCAGAGAAAAGATTCTACAGTTACTTTAGTAAAGAAACGGACAAGAATCTTATCCACTACTACGTGGCAGGAGCATCAGGCCCAGTCTACGGAAGCTTGGGCGATACCGGCAGAGTTGTCATGCCAGGAACAGACTCAGACTTCGACTCTGGGGAACCAGGCCCCACCTACAATCCCAATTCCGACGTGTCGGACAATTGGAAACTTCTTTCAACTACTCACAGACATGGAGTACTTAATCAACATATGGGAAACATGCAGAAGCATGCAGCTGGAAATAGGAGTGCTGGAGTTGCAATTCCTGGTGCAGTTGGAATTGACAGAACTTATGGAATTCGGAGTCCTGCAATTACAGAATCCGAGGATTCTGGCAACATTATCGTTTTGGGAGTCACTGAAGACGAATAAGGGAGGGAGCAAGGAATTGGAAATCAAGGAGGTGTATTATTATGACGAGTCACTGTCTATGATTATTGATGCTGGGAGTTTGGATGAAAAGGGATGAGCACAGCACTCCATGGAGTCAAATGGGGTTCAAAGGCACATGATTGCTATTGAAGAGCCTCGAAGCTCAGAGCCACGAAGCTCAAAAAAATGGAAAAACATCAAAAAATTGAAGTTCGCTCCCTTTGACTTGTAAGAACCTCGTCCTTGTAGTCAGAGATCTATTCGTCCCCGTAAATAATACTGTCACTTTCGATCACAGCACTATGAACCTAACACGCATTACTCATGTAGATTTGTGTAGGTGTCGGTTGAACTCGAGGAGCACCGACTTCGCGTGCTGTCTCGGCAGCATGTCACCGCGCCTCCAAGTCTGTCAACTCCTGAGGTCGTTACTCCGTACGGTAGAGTAATACGTAGGTTATAGAAGAAAAGATTGTTCGGGCCTGGGCTAGAGTGAGGGATTGCATTATGCCGATCGATGGGCCAGGTGAAACGACAGATTCTGCAAGCGGCCTGGATTAATCTGCACCAGCCTCTCTGCTGGCTGGAGAGACACGTGGGGATAGTCACATGTGTGACGAAGAAAGAACCAGAGTCAATGCGGTGCTACGATCTTTGGATAGTCGGGAAAGAAATGCTTCAGAAGGTCTGGTTATTCGGGATGTTGACACCTTGACGTGCTCCTGCAATATCCTGACAGCACGAAAGCGCACATTTTGGTTCCAGCCACGAGGAAAGCGGACGAGACGTGAAAGGGAAGCGGGGAGATCCTCATGCGCGAAGAAGTCTGGAGAGAAGTCAATTGGATCTGGTAGGCTTCTCCTGCACGAAACAGGGACACGAGACAGTTGTGAAGGATGGGCGAAGGTCACTACGCTCGAACCTAAAGCTCTTTTAGTGCCTTGTAGGCTGAATGAGATACTGTTCGCTGGGAGAAACAAAGAGAAATCAGGGGTTAAAAAGATGAAAGAGAAGATGGCTAGCTAGAACTTGCCTCTAAACTTCTGGGCAGCCCATGATTCGCGTCCAGTAGCCTTAGTTTGAAGTCTGACTTGCACCGAAGCCTCCATCGACATTGTGGCTGCGACCAACCAATGGAGCTGGGGGGTCCTTTAATAAGTAAATGGGCGAACTCACCAGAGACCTGGACCCTTGATTTCGCACCTAAAAACACGTCCACCCAATCGTCAAACCACTGCACTGGGGGCTGAAGAAAAGGACTCTTATAGAAGTTAGTACGAGAGAACCAAGATCAAGAACAGCTAGAGTAGCGGGCTCTCTCACCACCACCACTACCACCACCACCATCATCGCCTTCACTGCCTCTCGTTCTATGGGGTGAGGAAAATACAACATCGTTCTTCTCTGTCCACAATGAGCTTTTGTCCTGCATAGAACACACGAGCCATTCCTGTGCACGAAACGTCACATCCGGCCGTCATTCCAGGTCACGAATCAACTTGACTTGACGCGATCGCCTCTTCCAGCAGCTGTCTGCGCAACTCTATCACTGCCCTCAAAAACCCTACCCTCCACGAGCTGACGCCTACGATCTTTTGACTTTGCTACATACCAGACATCGTCTACAATTGTATCTTGCCCGACTCGACGAAACATCACGACTGTTCGACCTGTACTTTGCTTGTTCCTGTCAGCGTTCTATTTTCGACCCATTGGGCCTCCGACAAACGCCTATTCTGTCCACCACGAAAGCCGTGTCGATCATCCACCTAGAGTTGTGTTCAGCTGCCGGACAGTACACGACATTTCCTGTCAAAGAAATCCTGTATCGCTTAGTCGTCGGTGTACAACTTTTGGGTCGTTTGCACTTCTTGCGCGGCAGAAAAAGATTATTAATGACTTATATTGTCCCGTCTCAAACGGGGTTCAGTTTGATCTAAGACATAATTCACCACATGACAACCGGGCAGGCCCTTTGTGCAGTACAAATTGCGAAAAGCCGACGTGATGGCGACAGCAGCGTTGGAGTCTCCGATGGCTTTTCCGGAGTCTCCTCTGGACACGGATGAGGCACCTTTCCCGTGCAAAGGATGTGGACAGGTGCGGTCTTACAGGGCGGTCGAGGCTGGACAATTGCTGACATTTTGTGAAGATACTCGAAGAGGGCAAAGCATTTGAGTTAGGTACGAAATCGCTATATGTGTGCATCCGAGGCGATTGTACTGACTGTGGGCAGCTGGGAATAGATGGCATATCGACTGTTTCCGCTGTAATACCTGCAATACAGCCCTCGACTCCGACGCGAACCTCCTCCTCCTCGGCGATGGCTCTCTCATATGCAACAACTGCACCTACAGTTGCAGTAATTGTGGAAACAAGATCGAAGACCTTGCAATCCTGACTGGAGACCAGGCTTTCTGCGCCAACTGCTTCAAGTGCCGGAATTGTAAGAGGAAGATCGAAAACCTACGATATGCGCGCACATCGCAGGGCATCTTTTGCATGGATTGTCATGAGGCATTGATGGCTAGGAGACGCAAAAGGTCCGCAAAGGGTTCCTCAGCGCGCTCGAAACTCTCTGCAAATAACCACCTCGACAAGTCTCTACCCGCGATTCCACCCCCAGAAGCCAGAAAGACCGCATACATACCTGAGACGCAATCCCCATATCCCGAGTCATATGTCGAAACACCACCCGATGCCCCGTCTGTTGCGAAGACCATGAGCGAACTACGGGATGTGAATTCGAGGCCGTCTACAGGAGAGCAGACTCCGCCCCAAAGTAAGCACCCAATCTATAGCTGATCTAACATACCCATGCTAACCGATCCAACTTAGATCTGCTCACCCTACCATCAACTACTTTTCGAAACAACAGACAGTCTGTCATGTCCCAGCGTTCGGATCTTTCAGGAGGAGGGGAAGAGTTTCTGATCCCTCTCGCCTTTGATCCCTCGGCACAGCCAACCACCCAATCACCCAGTATGGCGAATCAGGTGACGCCGCGGGTCGTCGAGGAGAAGCCCAAGGACTACTTCTCAAGTAAACCGACACCACCTGTGGGTCAGCATTCGATCTCAAAGTCGAATACTTCTAGTCCACACATTGCATACCAGGAAAAAGGACGACAGTCTTCGCGCGATATGAGTGACTTCAGCCGATCAAGGGGGACTGGTAGTCGCTCTGGGTCTGCAAGCGCATCGCCGTACGTTGTTCCAGAGAGAGCTCGGCGGTCGGAAGAGTCTCCTCGCTTGTCGCAGCAGATTGCTCGCCCCAACGAGGCTTCACTGAATGACCGCTTTAAGCTGCAGGAGGCTCCCAAAAACAAGAAAGGTTCGACGTCGACCCCCCAGTCTCGGTCGGAAGCATCCACCCCTCGTGCGGATGTCATGGGCGATCCCATGGAACAATTCACGACCACCAGGAATATGCCTGCACAAGGCGTGGGCTCTCCGCCACCGGACCATGGTTTCACGACACCGCGACTGTCGGCCGAGTCGAGCCCTGTCCATGAGGAGGTAAACGAGTCGCCCAGGCCTGCCCAATTGCCTGCAGCCTCGATTCTTCAGAACCTGCCAAAGAGAGGTGACTCTTTGGACAGTGCAAAGCGCAACCAGATGATACCCAGGAAAGAATTGAACACGTCCGCCAACATCCCTTCCAGCCTCAATGGAGTTGTGAATGGAAGTGCCACTACTCCAAAACAACCCATGCAACCTACGGATCTCGCCAGAGCAAATGGTGGAAAAGTTATTTCTGGTCCTATCGGTTCGCCGAGTTCAAAGAGCATTTTTGATACGGCAGATGATGTTAGTCAGATAGACGTTCCAAGTGCTGGAATGGTAGGGAACGAATCCTTCATTGACCCTCGTGCTCCGCCGCTGCCACCCGCTGACCATCCACACTCGCGGAATGAATCCTTCAGCACAATGTACTCCGACAACCAACGAAATCTCGAAGGCCAAAAGTCGCCGGGCTTACCAAGATATTCCACTGGGGGTGAATTCACGATGGATGAAGACATGGCTCGTATAATGGGTCCCGATGAACCAAGTGCTCATGAATCATTCCTTAGGAGGGTCTCGAATTCTGTGCGCCATGGTCGAAGTTATAGCGACAAGACTGGCCGGCTATCTCGAGATCGCTGGCCCAGATCGCCCGCAGTGCCTACCTCCATCGGCCAAGAAATCAGCAGTCCAAGCTCGGTATCTCCTGAAAACCGGGATGAAGTCGCCTGGTTTAGAAATGAGCTGCGACGCGAGAGACAGAAGACCATTGAACGAGAGAAGAGGATTGCCGAGCTTGAATCGCAGCTTGACTCGACTGCAAATATGAAACAAGTCAACTCCGAGCTCAAGGAGAAAAGATCAACAATTGTCGTGCTTGATACGCAAAAAGAGATTGTGGTACGCGAGCTGGAGGTGCTGACAGAACATTTAGCTGTTGCGAAACGCAGCGGCGAGCCGTTCGACCTTTCGAAGATGAGCAATGCCGTCCTGCGTGACTTTGCAGAAGCGCTGGAACAACTCAAGAATTCATTTGCGCCCCAGATCGAAGATTCGATCCAGAAGCGAAACGAGCTGGTTGATGAGATCGCCAATCTGACGCAAATGAAGGACAAAAGTTTCATGGAGTTTGAGCAATTATCATCCAAAAATGCACAACTGGCCGAACTCAACAACCAGTTGGTGCACCAAATCCAAGGCCTGTACAAGGCTAACTCCGGCGTTCAAAATGAGACAACCAAGCCTGCCATGAACGGCCTCGGCATATATTCGCATAACAAGGACAAATCGAGCGTCTCCGTTGACTCCAATACTGTGCGCAATATGTCCACAGACTTCACCAACATCGACTCGACGAGTACTTTACAGGCGAGTGAAGCAGAACCAGTGACTGTGCTGCAGGGTCCGCAGATGGTCAACATTAGAAAGGGTCAACCCAGGAAGTTTGATTGGAGAAAGGGACAGAAGGTTGCCAAAGGCGTTACGAAAGGCCTGAAGGGTGCTTTCTCTTCCACACAGCAAAGTTACAGCCGAGACCTGCAATTCGCCGAGACAGGTGCTTATGGGACGACACCTCTCGGTCAAGAATATCCGAGCCTTCCCAAGTCTAACCCGGAACCGGTCAAGCAGAGCGGCTTCGGCTTCTTTGGTGGCAACCAACGAACTGCTCCCAAGCCCAATGGACTTTATGCGCCACAAGGAAATGCCAGTACGCCTTCTTTGCTGGTCGATGCGGCTGCACGTAAGTATCTGTAATTGCCCCTGGTGGAAACACACACTAATGTCGACCAGAGTTGTTTGGTTCCGACCTTGAGCAGCGGGCGGAGTTTGAGAAGACTGACATCCCTACCATCGTCAAGCGCTGTGTCGAGGAAGTGGAGTCGCGAGGTACATATTACATTACCCCATGCCGATGGTCTTATTCTAATGTTTACAGGCATGGACGTTGAAGGTATTTACCGCAAATCTGGTGGTAATTCCCAAGTACAGCAAGTCAAAGAGTGGTTTGAGAATCCGTCCAAGGACTTCGACCTGTCTGACCCGGATCTTGACATTCACGCCGTGACCTCTGGCTTGAAACAATATTTCAGACGACTGCCGGTACCACTCATCACCTACGATGTGTACGACAAGCTTCTAGACACGACTGCAATTGCAGATAAAGACAGCAGGATTGACGCCATGCAGTTGGCCTTGGAAGATCTGCCTAATGTGCACTACGATACTCTTCAGTATCTTATGCAGCATCTGGCCCGAGTGGTACTCCAGGAGAAGGAGAATCTAATGACCCCTATGAACGTTGCAGTGGTGTTTGCGCCCACGATTATGAGACCGGAGAGTCTGAACCGTGAGCTGAGCGATACAAAGATGAAGAACGAAGCGGTGATGTGGATGGTTGAGAACAGCGAAAGACTGTTTGGGAAGTGATTATGAGAAGAAACTTCGAAGCCTTGAATAGGGATCTTGATATGGACTGCGGCGCACTTGGTGGATTGGAGGGAGCTTCTTCATCACGATGACGAAGGCCTTGTGGTACTGGTTTCATTCAGCCTGGCGTCCTTGGAACCTGGAACCAAATAGACGATGTCTGACTAGGAGCGGATCATTCGGCTGGGATACGAAGGCGTTTTGTCCGAGATCATAGGGCTTCAGTAGAGCTGGACTCGATATTATGGATCGAGTTATGACACTTGTGTGGGTTGTATGGGATCTGGATAGCGGAAAACGAACTCATCATATTGAGGAGTCAGCATATGCCCATGTCTTCTCTGCTCCATTAGTTTGCCACAAGGTTTTAGGATAGAGAGTAACTATGAGTACTACCAGGTACGTAGTTACTTGTCTGGAGAGAGCCAATTTGAAACACAACCCCGACCCCCGCGCCAGTACTGTTATTTAGATGTTGGGTGTGTGCGAACCGACCCAATGAAACGGCCATCACGGACTCCACGGACCCTGCCAACTGCTAAACGCAATCCACCGGTACACGTAGCGAGACAGAACTGCGAGGACTTCAACCTCACTGCCCACGAGAAAGTCGACCACTCATGCTAGGCTATTTACTTATGCACTCTCCCTCATACTCTTAATGATGCGAGGATAGCCTCCTCGTCCCCCTTTGTCGGACGATGCTGCCACCCAACACTTCCCAAAATGAATCAGCAACCTGTTTACCCCGGCTCTCGACAGCCTCCGCCGCTGTCGAATGGCACCCGAAATGGCTCTGCCAGCGGAGCTACCGGTGTGAAGCAGCCTGAACCACTTGAGTCAACCCAGTCACGCGCGGCGCGATTCGAGGATGAAAAGAGGCGCATAATTGAAAGCTGCTTCAACAAAAGAGATCCCGATGGCATGCAAGTCGAATCCTACATTACACATGTCAAAGTCCTCGAAGATGGCTCATATCCTTCGTCGCCCCCTCCGCCAGACGCGCCGTCGGCGAACAAGAAGAGCAGAGTCATTCTCGTTGCTGTACGAAGATCCGGGAAGGTTAGAGTCCACAAAGCCCGGGAGAATCCAACTGGCACATTCTCCATCGGTAAAACATGGAACCTCGACGAGTTGAATGCAATCATGTCATATTCTGCATTGGTACCTGCAACGCCACAGCAGCAGTTGGAAAAGCAATGGGGATCAAACACTGGGTTCACCGTGACGCTGGGTAAGCCGTACTTTTGGGCTGCGCCGACGCCGAAAGAGAAGGATTTCTTTATCGCCAGTCTGATCAAAATCTACCGGAAATACACGGGAGGAAAAGTGCCAGAACTCATCGGTTTTGCACCGCAAGAGATAGCGCAGCTTACCAGCGCGCCGCCGTCCGCCCAGAACACTCCTACACCCAGGTCGGGTGCATTTTCTCCCCCTGTACCGTCTGATCATTCGACTCCTCCCGCCCAACCGCCTTCCGTGCCTACACTCAGCTCAAACAGACCGCAATCCCCGTACACCGCGCAGCAGCTGCCGCCGAGTCGGGATGGCAATCGCGTGGTATCACAAGAGCAGGATCGCTCTTTTACACGACAGGAATATCGTCCTGCAACTCGGGATGGTCCACGGCCGCCATCGCAGCTCGAAAACAGGCCGCCACCCCCCCGGCAGGAGAGGACGACTCCTGTTCCGGAACCCTCCCGAGGCGCGCCTTACGGTGCTCAATTTAGGCGAGATGATGGCCGCACGCCATCTCTCACCGACAGTCTTCAATCGCCGCCTTCACTACCAACGATGAATTCGAAACCCTCGCAATCATCTCTTCAACGAGCCGAGCCTCCTCCTCTTGACCCGCAGCCACTCAGGCCCAACGGGTTGGGAGTTATCAAACCCAGTGGTCTTGATGTGAACGGCAAGAGGCTGGGCCCACAGCCTAGCCAGGACTCATTCCGCAGCGCAGGCAGGAACGATGTTCTGAGCGGTTCGCGGCCAAGCACGGCAACCACTGACCGTAGAACTCCAGAACCACCACCCACGGTGCCAGCACGGAGTATGCCAGCACCAATAGTGGCAGAGTTGGAGGCACCACCTCTGCAAGAGCGTAAGGGGTCTGTAGCTTCAGGTGCCGAGCAAGCCGGTCGTCCGAGTGCAGACAGTAGCACGTTTGTGACTCCTATGGGAACACCAGATGATCTCAAAGAAGAGGAAGATCAGAATCGCGAAGCGAATTATTTTGCAAATAAGAAAGCGGAAGCGGAAGTCAAACAGGCAGCAAACAATGTTGTGCCACTGAGCAATGCAGCGCTAGAGCCTGTTGCTCAAGAGGACCCTCCGGGTACGATAACAAACGAACCGGTGACGGCCGAACCAGCGGACACTGTACCACCTCCTCCAATTCCAGAGGAGTTTCGTCCTGGTTTGGGTCCTATGGTCAAAAAGAAGTCGGGGAGAGATATTGCCAACCAATTCCGGAAAGCTGCCCTCGCTGCCTCAGCTTTTCAACCTCGCCAAGGTGGTGCGGGAGCTCGATTAAAAGCGATGCAGGAGAAACACTCGAACGAGCCTGATGGCATCACCTCAGTTGTCCCAGCTCCGTTGTTCCGTGGAATGAGCACTGACAGTGCGGGCACTGGGGTCAGTGAGGTCCCCAGTCCTATCACTGAAACAGACAAGCCGGTGTCGACATCTCCAGCGCCAATTGATGCTATACCAAAAGTGCAGATCGAGCGGAGAGCTACCTCGGACAATGTCGCCCGAAGTGAAACGCCGGTACCGCAACCTGCTCCTGTAGCAGCCGAAGTACTTCGAAAGCCAGAAGTGACAGCATCTCCTGAAAGGGCACGATCCCGCTCACCTCAGAGAAGACGTAGACAAAAGCTAGAAGCCGAAGTTGAAAAATATTGCCTGTCTCTGGGAATTGACCCGCGGGTCACGGACGGCCGTGGAGCTGACTTCAATGAGCTCCTGACTGAATTTGGTTGGGAAGGGAGGCTTGATGATCAGCATAAAGTGGACGACTTCGAGAACGGCGTTCGTAGAGAGATTGGTCGAGCTCAAGCAAGCGGTTGGCTTGGTCATGTCGAGCAACAAGAAAACAAAGTGCAAGAACTTTCAAAAGCTTTCGACAGAGCAATTGCAGAGTGCGAAGAACTTGACGGTCTACTCACTTTGTACGCCCACGAACTTGACACTCTTCATGATGATATTGAGTATATCGAAGCGCAGGGACAAGGTCTGCAAGTACAGACTGCGAACCAGAAACTGCTTCAGGCAGAGTTGGAAAGCCTTCTTAAGACATTGACGATATCCTCTGGGGAGCTGAGACCTTTGAAAGCAGCACCTATCGACAGCTTTGACGGTTTACGAGCAATTGAGGATTCTTTAGCATTGCTCTACCGAGCCATGCTAACCATCGACCCAGACATCCGCCAGAACAAGCTCCGGCAAGCAGCGGCAGCTTCCACGGACCGGCCAGGAGTTGGCGTATATGCAGACACTCAATTTGGAGAAATGCTTGCGGTCAAGCAAAAGAAGGAAGAATACAAAGAACAGAGTATGATGTTTGTCAACCGATTGAACCAACATATGAAGGCGATGTTCCAGATGGCCGAGCAACGAACAAGCGAGGAAAACGCTGCCGCGAGCATATCATCCGGAACGTCTACGACACTGAGCCTACGTGCATACAATGCTTCCAGACAAGAGCTATGGGTTTACAATGCCTTGATGCTCTTTGTACGAGAATTCAATCAGTATGAGTGGCAGACGTTGATCAGCAGTTATGAGATCAATGTCAAGGGCATCTACCAGGACCAGTTCCGAGATTTCGCCATGGGCCTCAGAAAGACTGCCCGCAAACCTACAGGCGAGGAGCTGGAAATCCTTTTCACTCACCAAGAAAAAGAGAAGGCTGAAGAATCGCTCACCTCTACTGCTGCACGCAAGCTTACGGTGAGGCGCGTCAGAGCACAAAAGAGCAGTATTTTACGGCAGTCGATTGGGGAGAGAAGAGATGGCAGGCCAGAGGCTTGGAGTGTCTTCGACACGGTTCTTGAACAACAAGCTTCGGCTATTTCGGAAGAACAAAACTTCATCGTCCACTTCTTCCACGCCAATTCACAATCGAATGCAGACTTTGCAGAGCTTGTAGTGTCTCGTCAGCCTGACCAGCGGAAGTTGCCCAACTTGCAGGCGAAACAATCTTATGATCCAGATCGAAATATGGCCAAGATTGTCCAGAACACCACCGAGGGGATCTATTCGTTTTGGCCTATGGAGCTACAGGCAATGCTCGACTGGGTCGTGAAGACGGATCAGATGCAAAGTGTTGGTATACTTGTGTCTCTGGAACAGTGTTTGGCCAAGTATGAGGAGACGAATCAAGAGTTCATCACGCGCACTGTAAGGGGCCTGCACGATCGACTCACCGGACTCTTCCACAAATTCATCGAGGACCAAGTCAAGGCCATTGAGGAAACCAAAGTCAAAGTCAAGAAGAGGAAAGGACTCATCTCGTTCATGAGGGTGTTTCCCGACTTCATTACGGCTGTTGAAGATATGATACCTCAAGAGTTTGCCCACCAGGAGTCACTGGAAGTGAGGTTCATTGTCAACGATGGGTATATACGATTGCTGAAAGCGATGTGGGAGTCTTTGAACTTCATCGCCAAGGATAATCCAGCGAGTGCTACAGGCGGAGCTCAATCGACGGCACCAACAAGCGGAGATCCCGAGGACAAAGAAGCGTTGAACTATCACATCCTGCTGATTGAGAACATGAACTATTTCGTCGAGGAGGTCAAGACACACCATAACATTGTGCTGGAGGAGTGGACAGAAAGGGCACAGCGCGACCAAGTCAGCCATTTGTCGCAGTATGTCGACGCGGTAATCCGAAGACCTCTGGGCAAGTGGTTGGACTTCCTTGAGAGCACGGAGGCATTGATGAAGGCGACGGACTCGTACACGAGTATCGCCAATGAACCTAGCCATTCGCGCAGTTCGGCGAAGAAGGTTCTGTCGGCGCACGATACGAAAGAGATTCGCAAGGGAGTGGAGACGTTGAAGAAGAGGATTGAAAAGCATTTCACGGACGCAGATGACCCGGGCAGTTCGAATAGGGCGTTGATTGGCAGAGTGTTCGAAGAGTGTGCGGTCCGGTATGCTCATGCGTATGATCGCATGAGACTGGTGATTGATCGGGTATACGAGGGCGGGTTGGAGATTGATTGGAGGAAGGAGGATGCTGCTGCTATCTTCAAGAGGTGATACACGTTTAGCCGGTGCTTGAGCGATGAGTGATATGCGTTTCGGAAGCCTCTCTGTACAAAGTACACGTAAAGAGTCGTCATGTCTCTAGGTGTTGTAAACAACTTCTTGGGATGTTTTGGGGATCATAGCGAGCTAGGCTAGCCGAAAATCAAGGGGCTTGGGTGTACAAGATTGTGACGATCATCTCTTTGTTCTCGAGGGATGGAAGTCCCCGTGTGTTGCTCAGCATACATGCACAAGGTTTGCTGATATGTGGTGTTGGAGTGGAGCACAGGAGTAAAACTGTTGGACAGCATTGAGGGACGGCGGTGAGCCAACGCAATCATAGTAGAGACGGACTCTCTCCGATATGCACAATCTCGGAGAATCTATCGTAAAGTCCATTTACAGGCTGTGGGCTGCATGTAGTCCCCATCTTGAGGTGGGCGCTGAACATAACATTGCTGCCTGCATGTAGCCCGCAAGGCTCGGTGAAGCGAGCAATCCTTTCGGGCGAGAAATGCATAAAGACCGAAGAAAAGTATGGATACAGGCTCCAAAGTTCAACATTAGATTGATTGATAAAGTGCTGGACCTCCCAAAGAGGTGCCTGCCTCGTCGAGAACTCCTTTCCGGTTCTGGTGACATTGTACTTGCACCACAAACAACGAAACTCCGAGGATTCGCATTATTGCTCGCTACATACAACAGGACGTTTATTTCGGTGGTCAAGGCTGACCAGATTGATAAGATTATTGTTCCACGCAACAGCTAGCAAACGCCAGACCCAATCGCAAGCCGAAAAGTTCTCCAACAAAAAAGCATAGTGACGCATGGGAAGTCGCAAGCGAGGACCAGCGCCGTAAAGAAAGTCACAGTATTTTGGGCGCGCACGCAATCCCGCAGTTCATCATGCCCTCAACACGCAACAAATCCTCCTCCCAATCCTCTTCCACACCCACACACCCAATACTCCCAACGTCGACGTCGCGCTTCTTCAGAATGTCTCTCCTACGAAAAGCCAAGACGCTACTCACACCGTCCGCATCGTCAACACACGTCCCCCAACTCGGAGGTTTTACTACGGCCAAATCCGAGACGGATCTCTTCCCCGCGACGAGGCCCGAGATCGATGGCGAAGAGTGCTTGCGCGATTGTGATTCTTGTACGACGCACTATCCTAAGAAGTTCTCGATTGATGAGGACGACAAACTCTACGGGCACGTCACGGGATGGAGTACACATCTTGTCGTGGGGACGGGCAAGACGGATTGGGTGCGCGATGTGACGGACGAGAAGGGCAGTGTTATGCAAGCCGTTGGCAAAGCCGGATTGGACCGCAAGAATGGCAAGATCATGTTGAGTGCAAGCAATCTGCCGAGCGGCGAGGAATGTCACGGCGCAGGTGTCGAGGAGGGCACGAGTGATGTGCTTTTGCTGCCGGCTTGGGTGTATATTGAGAAAGTCGGCCCGAGTCAGGTCCCGAAATTGTTGACTGAAGTTGTTGAGCGGAGTGCCACGAATATCACACCGTTGAGTGGGAAGCAGCAAACACAAACACAAGAACAAGATACAGCAGAAGAGAAGGGTACGAGTACACAGAACGGACACAACTCGAGTTCAGTGCCTGATATTTCTGAGCTGCGTGTCTCAGACGAAAACAGCACACTTGAACCCACACCACTGCCTGCGTCGATATCCTCATCCTTCAAAACCAGACCCATTCCGCACGACTACCTAATATTGATGTGCAGCCACAAGACGCGCGATGCACGGTGTGGACAGTCGGCCCCTCTTCTGCGGAAGGAATTCGAACGCATACTGCGACCTCTGGGAATGTATCGGGATGTGCATGACGAACGGCCCGGTGGTGTGGGAATATATTTTATCAACCATGTTGGTGGACACAAGTACAGTGCCAACCTCATGATTTATCGACGCGAGAAACGGAGGAAGGACGTAACGGACGAGGAAAAGAACGGTGCGCCGTTAGCCAAGGAGGCAGTACAGTTGATCTGGTTGGCGAGAGTGCGGCCGGAAGACTGCGAGAATATCATTCGATATACCGTGCTGCAGGGCAAGGTGGCCCGGCCGCAGAGACAGCTGAGGGGTGGCTTCGATCGAGAAAAGGGATTGACGAGTTGGTGAGCGTTGCTAGATGGTCGCGTGCACCATCATCGGAGTCTGGGGTTTTTTAGGGCATTGTTATTCCAGCGAAAAACAGCCTAGACGCATTAGATGAATAGCACAGCCAACAGAAGTCACACAGCGAGCAGAATTTTCTGGAAAAGGAATGTAGACAATAGTCTTGGTTTTGCTCAGTGATCATTCCTCGACGAGGATCAACACCAAGCTTGGGAATAAGACGTCTCCCTACACACCGTTTTCGGCTCACCGAATTCAGCCCCGTTTGCGCCCGAAGGCGGTCTCAGGACGAGCTCAAGATGAACCTTGCCCCGAAAGGCGCGAAAAGGTCTCGGGTTGATCTCAGTTCTGTCGACTGGGTTAGACATTAATGGGGGTGAGATAATGGCTCCGCTGGAATAGTCGAAGAGCGTCGCAACAATCAACCTCGCACTTCCTGTCGTCCCGAAGGATAACAAGAGGAAGGGATCGTTGTGACACAGAACTGTAGTTGAAAGGAAAAGAAGAGGAAGAGAACGCGGAGGAAATTTAAATGCGCAGGATCGACGACCTTTTGCCGCCAAGAGATAAGATAAGATTTATCTCTTTAGCGGCGAAGTGTGGGAAGGTGGAGTGAAGTGAATGATGGCTCCTGCCGCCGATGACAAGAACTTCAAACCTCTTCATAACCTCTGTTAGTCCAGTATCTCTCCTTAAAGTGACGTCCTGGCGATGTTTCAGGCTTAGTTTACCCTCAGCCGCAAGCCTTCCTCGAATCTAGATCGCTCCAGCAAGAGGAGACTTTTAACAAGTACAGACCCTTTTCTCTCACGGTATCATAATGTCCACATATCCTTCCGTGAGAATTTCGACAATGCTGACTGAGCGATGAGGAGCGAGATCATCTGCATTGTAGCCGTGCTGCTTCAATACCAGGGACTTGTTCTTGATCTCCAACTTTCATCACGCGCATTTGCCGAGTTGATAGGCCGGATTATCGGCTTCCTGCTAGAAATCGTATGTTGTCCAGGCCCGGTAGGACTTTCAGCGCTAGGGTTTTCGGAGACGGATTGAACGTATCCTTGGACTAAAGTCTCCAGTCATTTGATCTTTGTTAACAGGATCATCGTGCCGCCCACCGTAGGGGCAGTCGGCGCTGGGGCACAGAGATGCGAATACTGTGCAGATATTGCCGGTACTGCAGATATGCATAGTACCGCCGCATGATGTGGACAGTCTCGTTGACGGGTGGTGCTAGTTACCGAAAGCCTAAGGACTTTGACTGTCAGGCCTGTGCCGTTGAAACGGATGCCCAGCGCTTGTCCACCGAAGGTCCTCAACGGCGCACGACTCTTGCCAGGAAAGAAGCTAGCGAAGATGAAGATCTTAATATGGTTTATACCTCGCATCAGCTGTCAAGCCTTTCTTCAGTTTGAGCGTCGTTGATGCAGGAGATGAGACTGACTGCCCTTCTGATTGGCGAAACGCTGCTATCCTGCCATCCTCACCAGCAGTGAATATCGTACCAGTCTGCGAACGTAAGCAATGCATCGGGTGGTCTACAGGATGGAATTTGCGACTTACTGCGTCATCTGCGAAAATCGAGCGAACGACCTCTTCACCGTGAGCACCTTCAAGGACAATGCGCTGGCTTAGATCAAACCCAGAGCCCCTTGAAAGCTTTACCAGATCGACCCGAGACTTGCTGGAGCGCTTACGTTAGTCTGTTTGAGGGCTAGACCTGATAAAGAGACTTACCTGTGCGAACCGCAAGCTACAACATAGTCTGGTCCAGTCTGAAAGACATCAATCACATATTCACAAGGAATTACCGTTCGTAGGTCTCCAAGTAGGTCCGGTGAAGGTTCGGTAGCATCGGTATCTTCCAGAGTTAGAGAATGCAATGCAAGGTTTTGATCTGAGCTCAGAGCATAAAGATCAGTCGTGCCGAGAAATCCTGCTTTGTGGACGGGACCATGATTGACGGCTTGAAGGAGGCTATCTTCCTCCTCGGCGATTTGTGTGTCGAAAATGCTGATCAAGCCATCATCACCTCCGGCAAGAAGCACATTGTCTTGAGTGGGATGAAAATTCAGTGCGGTGATCTCGTCGTTGAGCTCTGTATTCTGCCAGCGTACTCTCGTTTGCCTCCGATCCCAGACAGAAACCACAGCATCACCGCCCACGGCCACATCGGTACCTCTGCAGGCAATGGCATTCAACGCCTTAAAGCCTAACCTGAACTCCGCAGCTTTCGCCCGACTTCGATAGTCATAGACTGCAACGTGACCATCGCTTCCGGCGCAGAAAGCAGTTTGTCCA
Source organism: Exophiala sideris (assembly GCA_000835395.1). Classification (NCBI taxonomy): domain Eukaryota; kingdom Fungi; phylum Ascomycota; class Eurotiomycetes; order Chaetothyriales; family Herpotrichiellaceae; genus Exophiala; species Exophiala sideris. Next base: position 6,635,031 of record KN846952.1, on the reverse strand, counting down.
GCATCTGCCACAACCAAAGAAGTGACACCTTCAGGGCAGTCGCTGAGCACAGAGACACTGGATGTGCCGAGGTTTCCCCTATCTTGTAACAGCAGGAGTTCATTTGCAGAAGTGATGGCGGCAAGACCGTCTCGCGCAAGAGGTGCTATCGAGAAGATGTAAACATCATTGTGCCGAGATGGAGCACGGCTTCCCACCTCACGGTAGGTGTTCAGCATGCCGACAGCAAACGCGGGGGTTTTTCTTTCTCACTAAATCGACTTGACTAGCATGTATAAATCGCGAGGTCAGCCTATGGACATTCATGTTAGGACATCAAATTACCCCAGAAAAAAATATATATACGACACTTTTGGGCAACTCAACCGACCACACCTATGACCTACGCTGGTCAACCTGCAACCATAGGCCATAATTACTTCTCCATTCCTCGGCATTATGTTGAGAAAGCGGAAAGCAGTTCATAAGCAGGTCACGCCGCCATGTTGACGATGCGATTTGTGACAATCATAACATCGTGATAGTGGCCGGACTGAGGTCGATACCACGCCTCCAAAGCCTCGACTAGCCAACACCAACAACACCTCGCAATGCAACGCCAGAAAGGCTAGACCAACGCGCTTTCCCAGTCCCGAAAGATACATACGCGAAACACCATCTCTCACACCTCCAGGACTCTGACCCGTGACCGACCCTGGTTGGCCTTAGCTCGAGCATGCTTCAGCTCCTCGCCAATAAGCCTGGCATCTCTCCACTGCTCTTCCATATTGCTCATCCGAATGGCCGCAATCACAGCCAAAACGCCCGCCCGGAACTTCTGTACAGGTCTCAACTTGCTTTCGTACTTGCTGCGGTCCAGCATGACACCCATCTCGCCCAGGATACGGAGGTCGATCTGGTTACTAGATGACAGTCAGTATTACTTGTCCAACCCCATAGAAGTCTGCTGAAGAAGACATACCATTGCAGCCTCATCGCCTCATTCTGTGCGAGCAGACCCTTACTCCAGGCTAGGTCTTTGCGCAGACGCTCTTCCCGCTTGCATCTGGCCTTCAGCCACATGATCTCTTTGATCAGGCCCCTCATCTCCTTTTGGCGGATCTCCTCTTTGCTGGATGTGCCCGAGCTCAGCTTTTCAAGCATGTTTTCGTACTTGCTCTGCAGCACTTCCAGCTCATTTTCCACCGCCTCGGCCTGCTTGTTGGCATGGCTGCGCTCTTCGCGTAGGCGTCGAAGCTGGGATTTCATCTGGCGGGCGTCGCCATCGCGTACCGAGAGACGCATAGACATGTCGTTGGCTTCCTCCTGCTCCTTGCGCAGGCGTTGGATTTGCGCTTTCAAGTCGTTGATCTGTCTGTCACGTTTGCGGACATCCACCGACATGTTTTGTGTCCCCTCTTGGGACTTGCGAACCTGTTCAAGTTGCTCTCGCAGATCTTCAACAAGGTCATTGCGTTCTGCGAGTTTAGCAGTCAGCGAGTCAATCTCTGCTGACCGAGCTTCGACCATTGCCTGTAGGTCGGCAAGTTCATCCTCGATCACAGATGTTTTGCGGCCTGCACGCTTCAACTCGCGGTTATCGGAGCTGAGAATCTTGATCTCGGCTTGTGCGTCGACAAGATCCTGCCGAGCTTTGGCCAGCTCCTTTGAATGTGAGGGAGGAGGCGAAACCGATGGAGACTTGGCCTTGTATTGTGCCAGTTTGACTTCGTGCAATTCTCGTTCGAGATCATTGATCTTCATCTTCAGATCCCGGTTGGCCGACTTCAACTCCACCTCCCGCTTAGCAATCGTCGTCTCGTTCTGTCGTGCTGAAGCAAGATCACGCGTGAGACCGGACAGGTCTCCATTGGGGGATGCAATAACCTTAGATCGGTCGTCCAACATGGCTTCGAGGTCTTTGATCCTGGACTCCAGCCGAGCGACTTTGTTTTTCGCAGAAGTCAATTCTCGGTCTTTATTCTCACCTGTGGTAGTCTTTTGTGCTCGAAGACTGTCGATTTCTGCATTTAGACGGTTTTCTTCTTTGCTGGCTCGCTCAAATTCCACATTGATCTCCTCTTCAAGAGCATTGTTTGTTTCAGCAAGGTTATCGCGCTCGGTTGTCAGTCGTGCTACGTCCTTCTCGAGCTTGACCTTCAGACGCTTGAGCTCACGCTTCTCCTGGTCGACGTTGAAAGTATCATCGTTCGACTTCTGCACGTCAAGGAGCTTGGCCTCCATTTTGTTGCGGTCCTGTTCAGCAACTTTCAGTGCCGACTTTACGTTCAGCAAGTCGAGATTGACGTTGGTAAGCTCTTCCTGCAGCTTCTGCTTCTCCTCACGTAATCTCAAGACTTGAGCATCTGCGTTGGCTGAATATTTCTGCTGTCGTTTCTCGGCGAACTCATGTTCTTGTTCGATGTCCGCCTGAAGAACTTCAATCTCCTCTTCAAGCTCGGCGACCTTTTCCTTGAGTGCTGCTTGGTCGCGAATTGAAATCCGTAACTCCTCTCTCGCGTTGTTGAACTCCATTCGGACGTCGTCTGTGGCAGTTCGCCTGGCGAGCAGATCCTGTTGAAGTTCTTCAATCTGTCTCGACAAGACCTTCTCTTCCTGCTGATGGCGTTGCTTCTCGCTCTCCATCACCTCTTGCACCTTCATCTCGCGTCCAGAGAGTGTCCCCTGGACATCCTGGAGTTTGTCCACTGTGCGCTGTAGTCCTTTGGCCTTTTCTTCAGCCTTCTGAGAGGCTGCTTCTAAGCTACGTCGCTGTGCCTCCCATTCTTCAAGATCTGCAGCATGATCGTTCTCTTTTGCGTTGACTTCACGGTGCAGCCCGTCAATCTGTTCGTTCAAAAGATCCAGCTCATTTTTATGCTGGGTTCTCAAGATGTTTTCGTTTTGAGCAGATCTTCGACGTTCCTCGTCTATGGCAGACTCAAGCTCCTGAACCGACTTTTGAGACCTGCTGAGGTCTTTTTGCAACTCGGCAGACTCCCTGGTCAAGGCGTCATGGCGCGTCTGAAGAAGATCCTTTTCCTCGACCTTGATCTGAAGCTCTTTCTCGGCCGATTCCAACTGCTTCGTCATGTTGGCCAATTTGCGTTCCAGAGTCTCACGCTGTTGTTGCGACATCTCAAGCTCTTGCTGTGACTGGCGAACGTCAGATGCTCCTTCCTTTTCCATTTCTCGGACTTTGTCGCGAAGCTGTCTCTCAGCCTCTGTTGTTTCGTTCAGTCGACTTTGAAGCGTGTCATATCGTTCCTGAAGGTCCTGGAAATCGTCTTCAAGTTTGTTGGCCTTCTCTTCCAATTGCCGGCTGAGCCCTTTCGTTGTGAACGATTTGTTAGCCATCTCGTCACGAAGCTCATCCAAGTCCTCTTCGGCTTTTCGCTTCTCATCCAAAGCTTCTTCTTTCTCTTCCCTAGCCTCCTGTGCTTCAGCTTTAGCACGCTCGAGATCATGCTTCAGATCTTCGACTTCATGCCTTGCCGAGTCCAGCTCATCTTCCGCTTCAGCAGCAGTGTTGAATTCCTTGCTTGCCTTCATCTTGAGCTCGTCAATCTGGTCCTCTCGTTCGTCGATCACTCTCTCCTTGTCTCGTAGATCAGCCTGTAGGTCTTCCAGTTCATCCCTGAGCTTCTTGACTTCAGACTGTTCTTGGGTGGCAGCACGGCCTTTCTGAGTCTGCAAGTCGAGGATTTGCTGGTCTTTGCTCTCTAATTCCGACCGAAGAGTTTCCATCTCTTTGCGAAGGCTTTCGTCCACGTGCTTCCGCCTAATGCGCTCTTTGAATTCTTCGAGCTGCAACCTGTAGATCTCGGCCTCTTTCTCAGCCTGAGCAATGTTCTTCTTGAATTTGTGAAGTTCACGCTGCATCGTAACTCGATTGACCTTCAAGTCGGTGTTTTCCTTCAAGGCTGCGTGATTGAACTCGTTCCCTCTCTTTGACAGTGCCTCTTCCAAAAAGTGTATCTTCATCTTCAGGCCAAAGTTTTCTTTTTCGATTTTGTCGATTATGCTCTCTTGTTCCCGCAGCGTCATCATGTTCCCGTCGTTAACAAGTCCACCATCGCGTCCGGGTAGCTGTGCGAGAGGGGTACTTCTGACGCTGCTTGTAGCGTGTTGTGGCAGAGGTGTGTCATCGATAGCATTGCCGGCCGAACTTGATGTGTTTTCGCCGTCCAGGCGCGAAAGGTCGCTAAGCCGTGGAAGAGCAGGAGTCTGTCCACCCTTGAGATATGACGGTGTTCCCGACACACCACTCTTCCTGCTAGAAAGGCGACGTGCGATGTTGGTCTTGCTCGCACTCTTGAAGAAAGGTGTAAACTCTGTTCGACCATGGTTACCATTGGGAAGTGGTCGTAGAACTTCGCGCGTTCCAGCTCTCGGAGTCTTGAGATTCATGTCATAGCCCTTTGTGTTTCTCATTTGATTGATGAGGTCGCCATTGAGACCAGGGACCTGGAAGGATTTCTCGGGTGACATCTCGTCGAGTCGGTCTCCGCCATTTGTGTAGAATGAACCGTCGTTGGTTTGCGCCGGCGTGTCGATGTAGTGTTCCATGTTGGGGCCGCCAGCATGGGTGCTGGTTCCAAGGATATCAAATGAGCGGACAACACACTATCAAATCATATTCACAGTGTAAACATGACCCAGTGAAGTGCTGCAGCTTTCGGATTCTTTGTATACAATGTTTCCCAATGAGGAATGGTCTATGTTTTGGACGATCGAATTTGGGTGGAGTCACCTTATTCATGCAAAATGATTTCATGCGGAGAGAATTGAAGAGAGACCGCAGTCTCAGCCTCGTCAAAACCTCTTTATGATCTTCAAGAATTTGCTCACACCTCTCGACCTCACGACACCTATACCAGAATGCCACCTACTGATGAAGACATCGCCTGGTTCCAGTCCAGCTTCCATCCCATTCCGAAAGCTGCACTACCGGACGACTGCATCGAGTACTCCATCTACCTGATATCTTCTTCGCTCGATGCGAGCCACGACTCAGAACTGCGCCTTCGTTTGCGCGAAGTACAGAAATATGCGACAGACCTGCATAAAGAACACTTGAAGGATTACATATGGCAACGACAAGGGTTCTCTCTCGAACTCAACAAAGAAGATGGTGAGGTCTGTAATGCTGAAGAGGACAGGCGGGAATGAACTAACTCCCAACACAGGCCTGAGTTTCCTACAAGGTCGGACAGAATATGGCGACTCCGTAGAAGACGAGTGGGTCATAGTCTGGCTGCTACGTGAGCTGACCCGTAAGCTTAGCGACGTCTGGGTGAAGGTCACCGACAGTGATGGCGAATTCCTCCTGATTGAAGCATCCGGCGCCCTGCCCGCCTGGTTGGAGCCGGAGGTGGCAGAAAACCGCGTCTGGATCAACGATGGTCAATTGAAGATCATCAAGCCTGCAAGCGCTTCGAGATCCTCAAGACGAACAGAAGAAAAGCTGTCCCTGCCACAAGGGCGGGAAAAACTGCTGAAGGAGCCCAATCGTATCATGCACTCGACCAGCATGGAAGAAGAAGCATTCTTTCGACTTCGCAATTACCCGGGCCAAATCGCAGAGAACATGCACCATGCAATGATTACGATACCTCGAAAACTGTCCTTTCTGCTTCACCAGAAGCCGGCCTATATCTCACCTGCAATCGAAGCATTCTATCTTCGAGATCCTGTCGCTCTCAAACCATTGCAGAAGAAGGAGAACAAAGACACTATGACCTTTTCTCCACAAGACTTTGTGACAGTCAGCGTCAGATTCCCTCGAGCCGGCTACGCGCAGGTTAAGTCGCAGGACTTCCCAATGCCCGCCGTATTTCAAGATACAATGCCGTCGAGAACGGAGTCGAAAGCTTATACGCGTGCGGAGACTGGAATGAAAGTCACATGTGGATTCGAGATGCTCCTTACCGACGCTCAATATCAGGATCGAACGACTGTACGAGAAATGAAGATGCTATTGGACGACTTGAAGACTGGAGATGAGCAATTACCCACCAACGCTGACATTGAGGGATGGGACCAGCGAGAAGACGATGAAAAGTGGCTTGATATTGACTTTGATGACTTACAGAAAGAGCTGGGCGGGGAGAAGGGCAAGAAAGCTGGTTTCGGAGACAAAGCTACACAAGAGAATCTTTCACGAATCGTAAAGCAATTTGAACAGTTCTTGAATGATGATACAGGGGGACCGGACGGCGCTGGACTATTCGGCGAAGACAGCGACGATGACCTTGACGACGAGGATGACGAAGACGAAGACGAGGATGAGGATAAGGACGCCAGCTTCAATGAGGACGAGTTCTCGAAGATGATGCAAGAGATGATGGGAATGCCGCCAGAAGTCATGAAGGAGATCATGACGGGCAAACTTGGACCAGGCGCGGATGCAAAAGATCCTTCCCTTCGGGCTGGGTTGCGGCAGCCGCAGCCACCTGATGGACCTGGACATGTCGAGGAAGCAGAAGTCTCGGATGAGAATGATGAGGATATGCAGGCCTTCATGAAGCAGATGGAAGCTGAATTGCGAAACACAGGGGCGTTGGACCTTGAGCCGGCGTCTACTTCTAGCAAGCAGCCTGTTCTCAAAGGTGCGAAGCAGGATACCCCAGAGGACGTCGATGAGCTATCTTCGGATGACGATATTGATAATGAAATCGACATCAATCTCGCGAAAAATCTGCTGGAAAGTCTAAGGTCGCAGGCAGGAATGGCTGGACCAGGTGGTAATCTGATGGGTATGATGGGACTGGATATGCCGGAAGACGACGACAACGATGACGGTCAGCCAGGACCTAGTCGTGCTGCCGCGAGTAAAGGACGGAAATGAAAGTCTCGAAACTGATTGCGAAACGAAAATATATAGTGTTGCCAACATTTCTTTTCTATACCACCCACCATCGCTTTATGTCAGTGCTTGCTTTCATTACACACTTATTTACTCAATACCCAGTCTTCCCATGCACCGCGCCATACGCACCACCTCCCTTGCCGAACATCTCTCGTAAGTCGGACACGATATCCTCAGGGCACTCCCAGGCGGCAAAGTGTCCCCCCCTCGTATGATCTTTCTCAAAGACACAATTTCCCAATGTCCGAGTCCACGTACTGTGCATGACATGGATATCACGTGGAAAATGGCTATATCCTATCTTCACAGGCTGCCACTGCATAAGGGTGTCCCGGGTCAGCCTTTGTCCCCAAGGCCCGCTCCGGCCCGTTTCGCGGTAGATCCTACAATTCGCGGCCGGACCGGCGGTGCTGAACCAGTAGATGGAGATCCAGGTGCAGACCTCTTCATCGGTCCAAGGATACTCGTCCGTCCAGTCGTGCAACTTCTCGTAAAGCCACGCCAAAAGTGCCACAGGGCTGTCGGCAAGACCGTATGCGAGCGTCTGAGGTTTCGTCTGCTGCTGGATATTGTAGCCGAATCCTTCTTTCCTGAACCACTCGCTGCGCGCTGCACCTTGCTTTTCCCGCTCGGACAAAGGACGCAAGGCTGCTTCAGCGGCAAGAAGCGGGTGCTTCAGGAATGTGGGAGGCTCCCCGACGTCCATGTTCAAGTGCGTCGCTTTGCAATGTTGAGGGTATAGCAGAGACATTGCCCGAGTAATAGCCCAGCCCCAATCTCCTCCTTGCGTGACGTATTCATTGTACCCTAGTCGAAGCATTAATTTGTGCATGGTCTCGGCGTATTGATCGATTGCGAAGCCTCGTTTCTTGGTCCCTTCTGAGAAGCCAAAGTTCGGTAGTGAGGGTGCCACGACATGGAACGAGACTTGTCCATCCTCTGCGGAGGACAAGGAATCGATAATCTTCGTAGCCTCGAGAAAATTGCCAGGCCAGCCGTGGACGAATATCAAGGGAATTGCTCCTTTTGCGGTGGACTTTTTGTGTAGGAAGTGGATCTTGAGGTTCTCGTATCCTTCACACTGGATTGCGGTAACGAAGTGAGGGAGCTTGTTGAGTTTCTCTTCGGCACGGCGCCAGTCATATTCGTGGCGCCAGTATTTTGTAAGGCGCTGGACATCATTGAGGGGTGCGCCATAATCCCATTCTGCATCGTCCAGCTCATCAGGAAAACTGGCGCTGTCGAGCTTGTCGTTGAGCTTCAGAATGTTTGAGTCCGGTACGGAAATGGTGTATTGTTCAATGGAGGTAGACATGGTGAAACGTGATTTGGTCTCTTTTCTGATTGACTCACAAAGTGGGTAGCATATGGTTACAACTGACAGTCCCTACCTTGGTTCAATGCAGACTATAATTCATTAAATATGTTCTTACTGGCACCGGCTTATACGCGCTTCGCCAAATGATGATTTGACAATCATACCATGACCTGTTACCCTTTGGAGATCCGGCGGGCAGCCTCCTGTACAAGGAGTCGAAGTTGGAGTCATCAGTGCCGATACGCGCATCTTTAGTCAGCCTAGCTGTGACGTCGGTCTCGCTTTGGCCCGATCGAACTCATCAACGGTGTTTCGTATATTGCCCCATGACGGACTCGGCATCGTGCGTTTCCGGATAGATGTACTCAACTTCTACTGATCCGTGAAATGCCGCTATCGTGGGTCGGACTGTCTCGCAATCTCAGGAAGACAACAACTCGTTCAAAGAGTTGGAAAAGAGGATGAAAAGTAAACACTCGGCTCACCTTCCGTACCAGAAAATGCGGCTTGAAATGAGTGACGCCTGCCGGGCATCATCTTTCTTGACTCGTATGCCAATGCCCAGCACGATGAGATGCAGACAACACCTTCACCCAAGCGCAGCCTGGCGTTCGTACCTGCACAGTCGAAAAGACTCAATTCACCAATGCATAGTCGTGTGTCGGGATTTGGCGACTGTTGACGCTGGCTGAATTACCTTCGTATCTATCCCACATGGACATCGAGATTTCTTTCACACTGGGTGCAGTTATCTCTTGATGTTAAAACATGTCAGGTGTAATAGGAGCCTTGGGCTCTTTGCGAACACCTAGAAATGTGCAGCAAATCACCAAGGCTGCCCAGGAGTATGAATATGACGCTGGTGTTCCCCTTCGGTACTGGCTAAGATCAGCCCAGGCAATGCTAAAAGAGGTTCGTGGTTTGCAAATGCATATCCAAAGTTTGCGATTGACCCAAGAGTGCAGGCAGACGTATATATGCGTGAAGGCGACGAAGAGACGACCTACTTGTTACTATTCCGACATGCCCACCTCATCCTCTCTCAATTGCCCGCACATCCGCAGGCACGAGACAAGACGAACAAACTACTTCTGAAGGAAGCAGAGAAGGAAGTCAACCGAAATCTCAAGATTCTAGATCTGCTTAAGCCTCAGATCAATGTGAGATATGACCGTTATGTTAAGCTTGTCAAAGAAAGAGAGGCGAGAAAAGCTGCTCAAACGCAGCAAGGGTTCGCGGGTGACTACTCAAGTCAGGTACAAGGCTACAGCCACAGGAGACAGCCACTGCAGGCACACGACAATAGAGAGCTTGCGGCGAGAATTGCTCAGAAAGAGATATCCCGGAGAGCTGCAAACCAACAAGCTGGGGTACCACCGAGCAGCGCAGGAGATGATATTTCACGACGACTCCAAGAACTCCGCGCTCGAGTCGAGGGAAGCACGCAGCCTACTTCCCCGGAATCGCCCACTGCCTCGCGGCCTGCGAAGGATAGCAGTTCGCATTACCATTATCCTAGTGTCCCTTCGTATCACGCTCAACCGTTGGCCAGTCCTCCATTACCGCACGTCTCTCGATCCGACTTTCAGAGAGACGTACCTCCCCTGGTCCCTCCAAAACCCACAAACGACTCCGGCGCACCTCCACCTCGTCCAGACAAGGTCTCGACGCAACTGGAATCGCCTTCTCGATCAGCAACACCCGAACCGGCTCATACGTTTGCTCCGGCAGCGTACCTGGAGAATGGGACGCCGTTACGCACGATCTTTCTACCGCCAACGTTGCGGACAACCTTCCTGAGGCTCGCTCACAAAAACACATTGGCGAACTTGGAGACATGCGGATTTCTGGCAGGCACACTTACAGCGAACGCTTTCTTCATCAGCAGGCTGATCGTACCTTCACAGACGGCCACATCGGACACGTGTGAGATGACGAATGAATCACAGCTTTTTGACTATGTAGATTCGGAAGACCTCATGATCCTAGGGTGGATTCACACCCATCCCAGTCAGACTTGCTTCATGAGCAGCCGAGACCTTCACACTCATGCTGGCTACCAGATGATGTTGGCTGAAAGTGTGGCTATCGTATGTGCTCCAAGTAAAGGAGACACCTCACACGGTGGCGATTGGGGCGTGTATCGGTTAACGGATCCTCCGGGTAAGAAAACGATTCTTAACTGCAATCAGCCCGGCATCTTTCATCCTCACGATGTTGAGAACATCTACACGGACGCGCTCCGACCGGGACACGTGGTGGAAGTCAAGGGTATGGAGTTCGAGATGGTGGACCTTCGAGACAGATGACGACTTCATGAAGAGACTTTTTTTCGTAGTGATGTCCCAATCGGGCTTCGTGGTCAAATACTTCGGGTCCTTACAACGATGGCTCACGGGAAGGCGTCGCGGACTACGGACTGAAATCTACAACAGCATAAGCACGGGAGGAACAGTGAGGGCTTGCTTCACGGCGTACTATCCTGGCAATCCATGCTATAATATTGCATACGTATCGCTTGTTATTGCCCTAACTGAGGCGATTCAAACAAGCGATGCTGATGATCTGCAAGATTCCAAGCCTATCTATCTGGTTGAGACCTTCTCTATCTGTTGGTCCGTTTGTACCAGGAATAACATGTTACCTCTCAGGCCTTGTTTGCCATCTCGCAGATTGTCGCAATCGGGATATTAATTATGCACCAGCACTGCTGATATCACGCGAGATCGAAAGCGTCGTATGGCCAGGACTCAGCCATCGTGGGTCGCGCTGGTACTGGGTAGAACTCGTGTCTCCGGCCGACCTGATGAGTCGTTGACAGGTTGCAGACAGCGGTTCGGGGGTTATGAAGCAGTCGTCGCGTCCTCGCCTTGTTGGTATTGGACGCCTTCGGAAAGCCACTCAGCAACTGGGTCCGAATGCGGCGCGACGGCAAATCAGAGGCAGGCCCTGCGAGCCGTCAGTTGACTAAATGACGCCAATGCAGGAACAGTGCAGTTGTGCCGCGAACTGGGGCTAGCCGAGCTGATCATTGGAAACGTCACAAAAAAGGAAAAGTCTGCTCCCTGCGAGGACCTGCAGTAGAGTGAACTCAACTAGCGTAGCACTCGAGATGAAGTTCTCTGCTGCTCGATTCTGCAGTCTTCAATAAACAGTGAGTCGGATAGAATAGATGATGGAAGCATGCGTTGTTTGATCGGAAATGATTTCTTAGGCACGCAACCACCCGGAGGCAGATTGGAGGATGGGCTGCCAAAAGTGTGGGATGGGACAACCGTACCTGATGAAAGGAGACCACCACGCCTATTTGGGCTTAATCAGGCGGGCCGCCCAAGCTTGTTTGGTCCATTTAGGTCACTAGCCTTGTTTGCAATTTCGGCCTGTCTCGCTGTTGCTTTTTTGTCCCCTCGACTGATCTCAAAGGCCCCTGCACCGTTGTCTCCTTCTTCCTCCAGTCTTTTGTCCTTGCAGGTTGCCTCCACTCACTCAAACTGCACCGTTGCGTGCCAAGGTTCCGCGCGCTTTTCCTTCTCCTGCGGCCACTGCTAGGGAACGAGGCCTTTGTGTCTGTCAACCTCATTTCCTTTCACATCTGTCTTTCACTCACTCTCCCTCCACAACCACAAACCAAACATTCACACATTCCTTTCGACAGAACAACTTCGAACCACTTCGCCATCGAGGCATCGACACGACCAGCTGACGACTACAATTCATCAACTTCCTTTTCGTACACTCGCTTACCTACATTCCGGTTTTGTACACCTCAGGGGCCTTCTGTAGCACCTCTGAAACAATCCGCATTCCCCAGCCAAGGGCGGTCTCGACTCCTCGAAAAGCCTACTTGACGTTGTCCTTTCGGTTCTAGAAAAGCAACTCAATTGTTGTTGTCGTCGTAACTGGGCCAAGAATTAAACAAAAGAGCCAGGAAAAAGCAGCGCGGGTCGCTGCTGTGAAGTTGACAAAGAAACCAATTGCCTGCGTTGGGCTTCACCATTTGCGGTTGTGCAAGGTTACACTGGCAAAGTCGTCACTCAAACTTGCCAACTTTCACTTCGATCTCGTCGACCCTCACTCTCGTTCAGTATATGACTAGTGGATGAAGAATTCACCGCGAAGAACACCTTAGCTACCATCACGATATCTCTTGCTTTCACACCCTCAACCCTTCGAGAACAACCAGCAAGATGACACGATCATTACTACGCGCCGTCATCTTGACGTCGGTCTTTGCATTTTTCAGCTCAGCAGCAGCTCAGTCTGCGTCAACCACAACAGATGCCCCATCAGCTGTCCAAACACTAGGTTGTTACAGCAAGGCTGATCCTCTGGTCGAACAGGGCAGCTACACATTTCAGACCTCAGGATACTGTCAGACACAATGTGTCGCGTTGAACAAAGCAGTCATGGCAATTACAGGAGGATCAACTTGTTATTGTGGTACTGAACTACCCGCCTTGGATCTAGAGGTGGACCAGAGCAAATGCAATTCTCCGTGCAACGGGTATGATTCACAAACCTGTGGTGGGCTTGGCTACTGGCAGGTCTACCTCACAGGTTTGACCGCCGATGTCGACACTGCTGCCAATAGCACCTCCTCTGCAGCACCCACCTCGACCCAAGCCACTCAAACCTCGGCAACAACACAGCCTGCAGTTGTCACTAAGGCTGGCGCGACAGTGGTGGTCACAGCATCGGCGAGCTCGAGCGACAGCGCTGCAAAATCTGGTGGTTCCAGCAAAGTAGGAATTGCCGTGGGTGTAGTGGTGGGTGTTGTTGCAGTTGCTGCCATCGCTGGTGGTACACTACTTTGGTTCAGACATAAAAGAAATCGCGACATTGAGGAAGAACATCGTCGCAACGCGGCAATCGGCTCTCTGGGAACGCAGTCTGACAAATCATCAAAGACCGATCAACGACTCGATCCATCGATATACTCTCACCGTCGCCAGAGCATCGGCAGTATTGCTGATGAACGAGACTTTACACGGAGGATATTGCAGGTGAGTCTAGGGCGTTAAAGATCAAACTATCATGTCTAATTCATTGCAGGTGCGGAATCCGGACAGAGACTCGAAAGCGTCGAACCTGGCATAGTCGATGTGTGAACAGACCTTTATCACGCCTGGAATCCCAATTACATGCACCACTGCGAGTGCGGTCTGTAATACCTCGCAAACGTTGCCACCACCTCATCCTCTCCTCATCCACATGACACAAAACCGTGTATGTCGGAAATGATTACGATCCTTACATTATTTGGTTCGAGTTGCTTCACGACGCCGCTCATCGAACATACGCTCCTTTTACCCCTTGTTGTTGCATAGCTGGGCGTTGGTGATCTTTGGCGTGTATTGCCTCAAAATGGGGTGGACGAGAAGAAACGAGAGACCAGCATGAAAGTCGAATCCATCTGGGGAACACGAAATGCCCAAGCCAATCCTAAGTCTAGTGTGTGTTGAGGGGGCAGGGTGAGTCTGCTCTGACGTTGACTGCCATCAAAACACGAGATGTTGTCAATACTTAATACCTGCTCGAAGGAACGAGGGTACATGGGGGCCAATCCTTGATATGATTCAGTCAAAATACCTGGGTCTCGGACTTGGTTGGGATGGGGCGCTGACATGATAGTTCAAGATGGACGACTTCCGATGTCACACTGTGTGAAGGTAGATAGATTTCTCTGTACCACTACCGAATTGACTGCTATTACTTTTCTATATCCTCTGTCTTTTGGAGTCCTTGCCCAACGCCGTAGATTCCTTTTTACTTTCCAGTGACAGACTCATTGTCGTGTTTGGGTTCGATTTCGTTCGTCGTTGCTCATTTCTCTATCGCTTTGGCGCTCAGCACTCGACACTCTCTACAGGCAGGTAGTTGTCCATCAGCGGCGCAGAATATATTCTGTAGACTGTCCTCCTCGAGACAAGTCATCTCCTGCCACCGGAGCACTTGTGTTACAGTAGCAATGCCGCTGTTGTACACGCTGAACTTTTCTGGTGGTGCACCACCACACCAGTTGCATAGCTTCCTTTTGACCTATGTTTGTGGTTCAATGGCCGTCAGCACCACCATTTTCAACCGGCAATTTCACTGCTTTTAGTATATCGCTGAGATGCCAGCCTGGGCCTCCAGGCACGATCTCCCGCCATGTGTCGTCCGGGATGTTGTCTTCGGTGGGCAGGACGGACCAGTTTGGACTGGGCTCTGCCTTTAACCATTTAAAATCGTCAACCTGATCCCATTGATTGGGTGTCGCGTCGGGTGCCGTCTGAGAAGAATTGATTAAGTCGGACTACAACGGATTAGTGTTAGTAGATAGAAGATGCAGAAGGCAAAAGAGAAGACGTACATGGAACTTTGGGAGCGCAGTGAACCGTATGCCGTGACAGTTTTCGATGATAGGCCTGCTTGTACAGTGGAGATAGACGTCGACGTTTTTGCAGTCGTGCATGCGAAATTGGCGGCATTTGACGACTAGAATGCTGTTTTTGACTTTTGTGATGTGCGCTGGCCCCGAGACAGAGCCGCAGACGAGGAGGGATGATGAGACGTTGTTGATGGTGAGGCTGGCGAAGGGTGCGGTTGCGGTGGTGGGAATGGACAAATCGAGGACGCAGTTTGACAGTCTTTGCAGGGAGCAGGGGGTTTGTGTGTTGAGTGATGAGGAGGGCAGGATAATATGTGCGTGATTTTGGTTGTTGACCGAGATGGAGGTTTGTGTCGTGTACAGTGATGGTCGGTCGTTTGTCTTGTCTGAAGGTGATAGGTCTGTATCCGTCGGTTGTTCATTCGACGTCTGGTTCTTCTGAGTGGCTTCTTCACCCTCCCCGTCTGATAGCGCTCGCTCGTTGGCAGGGGTCATGCTGAATGCCGGAGTATTCGCAAAAGAGGAGTTCGTCTCAGAGCCTGGATCAAGAATGCCTGGGGCCCCCCGTCTCTTCTCTGCTGCTAGTTCTGCGGCATCGCTTAGAGAGAGTGAGGAGGGGCTCCTGTGGGCGGACTTGAAGCTGAACTTCGGCTTTGGGGCGAAGGTCTTGCGAGCGTCGTCGAGTTTCTCTTGCAGAGCTTTGATCGCCTGATGTCACCGTTAGCGTGGGATCCGATGTGAAAGGCCGGCGCCAGTACCTCAGCGTATGTTCTTTGATCATAAGGTGGAATGTAACTAGAGGCGTCTTTGACCTCATTGGAGAGTCGCGTGACGCCCGCGAGGCAGTGGTCTGCGGCGTCGTTTCGTTCGCCGCCCGTTACCGCAGTCTCGGAAAGGCGGTCCATCTGTTCTTGGAGGGCTGATCAAGACAAGACGTCAGATAGGGTACCCGAGTAATACTGGGGCACACTCACCTGTTATCTCTTGCTGAAAGAAATGGAAGAAACGCTGCTGAGGGTTGAGGTCAACCCCGGAAGGCTGTCCTGACGTCGCCATGTTGTGATCGTGTGCCCAAAAGCTGGGGCAAGGATTGGGAATGTGTCTTTGGACATACAACTCAGAAAGAATGAAAACCACTGTGTGTTTATGAGAAAGCGGGCAGACATTTGATCGGCATCACTATTTGTGTCGTAGCCATAGGATTGGGATGACGAAAGCGTGGGAAAGCTGGATTCGAGGGACGAAAGGAGGGTTTTTGCGGGGCAATTGATGGGCGTGGGTGAGATTCTCCAATTGATCGTCAACATAACGCCAGGGCTATCACGGGCACCATGAGCGACTCGCGTGTTACCTAAGCCCCTCTTAGTACGCCTAGCACGCCTCTGCCGCCCATTGACAGCGGCTGGCCATGATTTTTCCGTCATGCACTTTTACAACTTGCATCACACTTCTCGATGAATCACTATCCTCGAGATACGGTGCCTCGTTCAGTCGTCAACTGATCGCCGTAAGACCGTACTCGCTCCCACGTCCTCCCCGCTTTCACTCCTCCTCCCACTTATACGATACATACCCCCGCTCCTCCTTGCGCGTCTCCTTTGCGCATGATAAGACGTGCCTATATCCGGCAAGTCTCGACTGCAACCAGACATGCATCGACTTCAACCAAGGTCCGGCGTAGTTCGCGCGGACCCTCTGGTCGCTCTACCCGTGTCGACATTGTTGACGAGGAATTATGTGGTGAGTGCGCACGAACACCAGGTCTGCTTCCTTGCTAATACACATGAGATACCGTCTTAAGTCGTCTGCGGACCACCTTCCCTACACCTAATACCTGCGATATCATTGATGTCAACCCTGGACTAGGCCTTTGGTCTCGAAAACTTCACGATGCAATACAACCTCGACGTCATGTTCTCGTCGAACCTGAGTTCTCCTCCTACTCCGAGCACCTTGGTCCGTTGATCGACCAGAAGGATTCGAAATTTCGGCACACAGCACTGCTCGAGGATGCCTACGATCCGCATAGTAATCTGCTGTCCAATTATCCTGAGGATGGAGGGAACAAATTGCGGCCCAACCTATCTCTCCTGATGACAGTGAATCTCTCGGGAGGACATCTTAGCACGGCGCTTTACAAAGGCACCCCGGCACGAAAGTTCTTTGCTGATATCCAGTGGTCTCTTTGGAAGATAAGGAACAATATATCTCGCTACGGCCTGATACGGGTGTTGGCCTGGGTGTCTGATGACGAGAAGGATGCTTATATCCCACGGACGGTGACTGCTCGCCGGAAGCAGGCGGTCATGTTGGAAGGCAGCTCTCTCATCAAGGAGGTTGCCGGTGCTTCGGTGAACAAGAGGCCCACCTTTCTCAGAAAATGGCGTGAAATAGAGGTAGAAGACCTTGCGCGTGTTGCCGCCTTAGAGGAAGCAGGAGGCTTGACTCTACCTGATGAGAGACGTCAAAAGGCGCCGGCTCCAGATCTTCTCAGCATCGACCCCAGCCCGGAAGCTCTGCGAAGAGGCCAGTATTCCTCCGACGCATCATGGATTTCGGAATTTCTGCAACTGGATGACAAATTGCGAACGGAGCAGCCAGAGTGGTACGCGAAAATGGTGTCCGGTGAGCTTCGTTGGCGTCATATGAGGGATCCCACGCAAAAAGACCAGCAAATATGGCGAAAGCTAATCAGAGCCGCGACTACCCAACACACCACTCACATGAAAGCCGTCGAGCTGATCCTAGAACAAAGAGGCCTCGACACAACATGGAGGCAGATGCTAGCTTCCTCAGGGACACTGGGACGCCGTGACGAGGGTCGTCTGAAGACGCAGGCCGAGAACCTCAAGAACCGCATTTCCAAACTGAGCCGGACAAATAGAGCCTTTGCAGAAAAAGCCATTGACGACTATAGAGCATTGGACACGAATCCGCAGGTCATGTCCTGGAATCAGCGTCGAATGGAGCCCGTTCTGGTACGGTCCGGCGACTTTCAGCCAGCAGACAAGCCACTAGCATTGCTAGATGTCACACCACGAACGGACTTCTTCACCAGATTCGACACGTACGACAATATGGTCTTCTTCGCTCATGTTGCGAGAACCCTCTGGCTCAACTCCGGCAAGAGTGTCCACGACGCTCTGAAGGTGCTCGTCTATGAAGGTCTGGATGATTTTGTCAAAACTATTCCGGATATCCATGACCCTACGAAGGGCGGCTGGTATGACTTGTCTGCAGTGAGGGTGCGGTCAATCCCTGTGGAGATGGTCGTGGAAATTGCGCTCGCGTATATCAGATGGCCATTTCGACAGTCTGCTGATAGTATACTTATGTTCGGTCAGGATCCGCAGGCCGCATATAGTCTCGGTGATGATGATTGATCTGTTCTGCCTGCATCACTCTGTACAACTGTATTTGTACACATTACCTGAAACATTAATGTATAGTACCCTCGTCGAACACCGTACCTTGAAAACATCTTCAGCGCTCATGCGGCAAAATAGTTGGGATATGGCTGCCTCATCTAGCCTACTGGTTACTACATGACTACTGTATCAATGGGAGGCGTAACCACGATTAGCATTTCTGACATAGAGTTTACCGTCGGATTCGGAGTGAATTCCTTGAGTCTGTGATCAAAAGCAGAATATATTGAAAAGCCCAACACCCGTCGACATCGATCTCACACCCTTGAAAGCGACCTTCTCGCACAAACTCCACTCCCCTATCTATCAACGACGTTAAAGAGAGGCGAAAACCAAACACCAGACTTGCTTATCCAAGGCATGCCAAGATCCAGTAGACAGCTCGAACCCCAACTCAGCTTCATCCATCTCCAGTGAAAAGCAGTCATAGACTTCCGGGACTTGGCCAGATTTGCAAAAAGTCCCCAGAGCCACCACTTGGCTAGTGACAGCTCGTATCAAGCATAGCTGCTTCTATCACCTCAAGGGCCGAGTAGGGTTCTTGTTGGGGGTTCCCCAGGGGATGATCGCATCAGGCTTCATGTAGTCCCTTTTTGACAACGTATCCCTTGCGTGCTCCCTACCAGGCTCGAAGTCCTCGCCCAACCAACGTTTGTAACCTGCCTGGGTGTATTCGTTGCCTCCATAGCCGCGCCAAAATCCTGCGGCGATGATTCCAGCAACAACTGTCGGGGAAGATTCACTCGGGGCATACTGGGTACTGTACAGGTTGCATGTGCTACCAGTCCACGTCCATTGCTTGCAGAGAGTCTGGGTATTGTCGTAATTCTGGTAAAAAGTATAGAAGTCGCAAAGACGTGCGCAGTCATCTGCAGTCTGTGGCGTACCAACATTCACGGCCGCCATGGCCGTAGCTGTGCTCAGAGCCGTATCCTGGTTGGCGTTCAAATAAGTGTAGCCGAGACAGGTGAGTAGCCAGAGATCCTGCCGGCTAGCACCATGAATGGTGTTGTTGTATGAATAAACACCGTAGAAAGTGGCGTTGTAGTTGGCAGAATTCGACCCGCCACAGAGTCCCAGATTGTACAAGTTGCTTGGTGGAAGAAGTGAAGTGTAATCCACAATCCTCGGGGCAGTAGTCGTTAGGAGCCTGGCGTAGCGTGCACCTATTGCCAGCTGGTTTGGCGATAAATTTCCTTGGCCTACCAGCGGACTGCCTCCATTCGCAGCAGTAGTGAACAGGATACATTGCCCTATATTGCCAAACTGATTGGGAATCCATTGTGCTACCGCACAAGGACCTGCCACCGTTGTATTGGGGGCATTGTTAGCTTGGTTGCAGAGGTCCATGCAGTACTCGAGGGAATTACTGAGGCCTTGTGTGTTCGAGTTACCAGGGATAGCTGACAGAGTGACGGTGTGGATGATATTTGCGGGATTCATGTAACACTCCACTTCGAACACTTGACCTGGATTGTTTGAGAGAGCAATCTTGTTGTAGTTGTAGGCACCGGTGGGGACGGGATAGACACTTTGAGTCGACTGTACGTTGGCTCCAGAGCATAGTACCCCACTTGACGAAGATGAAGGCACTGGAGAAGCAGTCTGATTCTGAGCCAATGCCGAGAAATTGGGAGGGCCCGATTGGGCTGTTGTCGTGGTGATTGTCGTTGTCGTTGTGGAAGAGGCTGTGGTTATGGTAGTAGTTGTGGTAGAAGCAGCCGTGGTCGTGCTAGTTGTGACCGAAGGTGACGCAGTGCTAGTCGTTGGTGTTGTCATGCTGATTGATGTAGTAGTGGTTGTGGAACTGGTAGTCGATACTATAGAAGTCGTGGTCAGCGTTGTACTCGTAGTAGAAGACGAAGAGGTGAATGGTGGGGTGGAAGTGGAAGTAAAGGATGATGTTGAAGTGGCAAGTGTTGTAGTCGTCGGGACCAATGTGCTCGTCGTACTTGTAGTACTTGGAGTTGTTGTGGGGGCCGTGGACGACGTAGAAGTGGCAAGCGTTGTGGTCGTCGGGACCGATGTGGTCGACGTACTTG